>JAPFVV010000673.1:0-14212 GCA_030780945.1 Aschersonia sp. MBC 593
ACACAGCAAAGCAAACACAAACAAAACAGAATAGCACAAAATAATACAGGACAGTGCAGTATAGTACAGCAAAGGATAGCGCAGCATAGCCCAGCATAGCACAGTATATAATAAAGTAAACACAGAATAAGACAGGACAGAGCAGTTTAGTATAGCAAAGCAAACACAGAACAGAACAGCATATAGTAATATAGTACAGAGCAGTTCAGTACAGAAGAGGACAGCGCAGCATAGCACAGCACAGCACCACACGGCACAGAACAGCACAGAGTAATACAGTGCAGACCAGTTCAGTACAGTAGAGGACAGCGTAGCATAGCACGGCACAGCACGGCACAGTATAGAATACATGGCCCTGTCCGCAGTGGCCCGCAGACAGCACAGCACAAAACGTACGGCGAACCCGCAGGCAGTGGATGAGTGGCGCAGTGAGCATCTGGTTGCTTCCATCGGAGCCGTCTGCATCTAGGTACGGCGGTGTCCTGCTCGTGAATCATTGACGCTGCGAGGGTCTCCTGGGCATCTGATTGCCTCCGTCAGAGCCGTCCGCATCTAGATACAGCAGTGTCCTGCTCCCGTCTCCGTGCAGATCGAGCTCAACAGGAAGCATGCCCCGACAAGAAGGGCGCATCGCACAGCGTGATCCGACGGCATCACCAAGTAGCATAAACACCACACAACGACGCGACAATGACCATCGGGCCTAGCCGAACAAGTTACTGACGGGCCTGACTCCCTCACACCAGAATCGCCCGCCAGTACTCATACTTCGTGCCTGTCCGCATCCAAGACCCATCAGTCATCATCCCCACGACATCGAATCACGGGCAAGAGAGGCTTTTGTCTCTGCCATGGCAAACGGCTCCCGCCACGCCAGCGTCTGCAGCCATGAGGGCCTGAATCAAGGAGAATGGCTGGTCCTGTCATCCTCGCCAGCATGCGGCCTTGGCTGCCCTCGGGGCACGTATGGCGTCGTTCCCTCGGCGTGGCCATACCGCGCTTGGTCAGAGCCCCTTCGCAGCCAGCCTGGAACAAGTCGGATGCTTGGATCTGCAGACCGGAGAGCATTTCGTGTCCCCGGCACCTCCGGCGCCTGCCATCTGCCGCAATGGCAAGTGCAAGGCAGACCTTTGGGGCGAAGCAGCAGTCCAAGAGGTTCCATGGCTGCCGGGTGAAGACGCGCCGTCCTGGCTGTTCCAGAGAGTGGAAGAAAACGACAGGGCAGCCGAGGCTGGGACATGACGATGGAGATACGCGGCTGCACCAAGCGAGTTTCTCCCACGCCTGATGTTGATTGGCGATGCTGGCTGCGTATCCCGGCGCTCCAACATGATGCACGGGCGTTGAAACGGATCCCCGTCAAACATGCCCTCGTCGCACCGGACGACGGCACTTGCCGAGGATTCCCAGGCCGTCATGGGGGAAACGGGCGCTTTGCCTATATGTGCGTCGACGCCTTGGCCGTAGAGATCGCAGTCCGGATTGCGTGTGAGCTGCTCGAGGCGCACCGGCGGTTTGAGCCAGTCCCTTGTGCAGGAGCGCGCTTCCAGCTCGGGGAAAAACGTCATGCGTGATTCGAAGCTGGAATCCTGGCCTGGCGAGCCTGGCGAGGTCTGTGTGAGCTTCATCGTCGAGGTGGATTGTTGCCGACTGACTTGACCGGGACGCGACCACTTCTGGTCTCGCTCGTCTTCCACCTTCCGTCGCGCCGTGCTGCGCCTGGCTATGAGTCCCAGTCCGAGCAGGCTCCTCCATGTCTCCGATGCCGACGACTCTCGGGACGGAGACTGGAGGCTTTCTGCCCACGCGATTTCTGAGATAGTCCCCTTGGAGGCGATGGTCGGTTTGGTCAACATTTCGCACTCCATGCCCGCCGCCGACGATAGCTGCGTGCCGCTGGCATCCGTGAGTGCGAACGATGCCCTCGGCATGCTGATGGTGGTAGCAGGATCAACTGGCGGGGACAGGCACGGTGTGATTGAATGTCTGCTGTACGCGAAGCCGACAGGTTTGGGACTATCTTCTTCGACGAGACCGTCGCGTCCTGTGTCGTTCGTGGTCGAAGAAGATGGCGTCAAGAATGATTGTCGCAGAGCGTCCATCGCAATCGCGACCAGGTCCCTGATGTCTTCATCGCTGAGAACGTATTTGGCGGGCTCTTCTGAGCCAATCGAGAGCGTCGCCAGGGAGTGCCGTGGACGTCTCCTTTGCAGATGATGCCTGATTCTGGTTTCCGCATTGAGCACGGCCTGAGTTGTAGACGATCTTGACTCGGTACGGCACGCTTTCGACATTTCCGAAGTGTCGGGCAAGCGCTTGACCTTCACCAAGAGCTGTCGAGCAGTCGAATGCGCCCCGTCTGAGCGCAGGTGCGAGGAACTATCGAGGGACGTCACAAGGTCTTTTGAAGAGAGAGGGAAACGTCGTGATAGAAGCCCAAATAGTTATTGGGTGATATGTATGCTGCGCTACAATGAGTAATACGGTAGGGTTGTTGCGGATGAGAAAGAGGAGGAGGAGGAGCAGCATTGAACGGAAAGACAATTTCTGTTTCGTGTTGCCGACCCCGGATCCAAGGGCCTCCTGCCTCGTCGTGCTGCTCGGGAAGCTGAGGACAGAGCCATCTTGACGCATTGCCATCTTTGGCAGCTGCTGTGAGCCGCATGGGACTCACATCGAGAGTTTCTCAAGTGGATTGATTATATGCAAGCTTTGCTAATCAAAGACGACCTTTTGTCCTGCGAATTCGACAACCTTCTGAGACTCTTTGGCTTTCTTCCTGGCTTCCCAGCTCGGATGCAAAGGACCCTGGTCATCTCTCCTGGTTATTTTGGGTGCCGATACGGCCCGCACATGTCCCCGTGGCATCCCGTTCCCTGCTGTCGGATTCCTCACTCCTTTCTTCCACGGCACCTTTTTCCCACGATCGTCGCCGTCGACAGCCCCCCGTCGCATGTCCCACCCCGTGTCTCTGCCGCCGCTTTCGGCCTGTTTCTGCAAATGTTTGGCCGCGCTTCCGTACTTTTTCTCCCAAATTGCTTGACGAGCCTTCTGTCCACGGCGCTTTTTGGGCTTCGCTTCTTCAATGTCAGACGCAGATTCTGAGCCAGAAATGTACCCGCCCAGCAGTGGCGGGAGAACGAAGGCGCTGCCGGGCGTGCCCATAGCCGGTGTCTTTGCAGCTTTCTTGCTACTTTTTTGAGCCTTGCCCGGAGGCGGGGATGGTGTTTCTGCTTCGGATTCGTCATCGGACCCCTCACTTGACTCGGAGTGGGAAATATCGTCGAGGTTGACGGTCTCCTTGCCCCTGTACTGGTCGTATTTCTCGTCATCCCAGTCGCCTTCCTCTTCAGAGGAATCTCCAAGCATGTCCTCGAGCTCTTCGAAATCTGCCTGCTCTCCCTCTCCCTCGTCATCGTCATCGGCGTTTACGTGAGTGGCGCTGGTTTCGTCCAAATCGCTGAAACCTTCAAACACCGAATCGAGGTCCGTCCCGGTGTCCCCCTTCGAGCGCTCGATGTGATTTGGACATGGCTCCGTTTGATCGACTGATTCGCCCAGCTTCTCTTTGTCTTTGCTTCTTTGCCGCCGTTTGCTCTGCGCCGACAAAGCGAGACCCAGGGCCTCACTGACTGCCCTGATGGCTTGGTCTGTTGCCTTTTTCACAGGCTCTCTGTTGTACAGTCCGCTGGTCACATTGTGCAGTGCTGCTTGCTCCTCTTCCGATAGAGCGGGTTTGGAAACGCCTCGTCGTAGTTCGTCGGGAAGGTCAGGCGATGCGGCAATTTCCTTAATCTTGAGCAGAGACAAATGCAGATGTGCTCGTGCAGTTTGGTGTAGATCGAGGGACTAGGCGCAAGCAATCGTTAGATTTAGCTCCCCTCGGCAACCACGACATCATTCGCTCACCTTCAAGACGGCAATCTCCCGTTCCAGACGCTGGGCCTTGTCAGGAGTGAGGCCTGGATCTCGCTGTCTCTTGCTCAGCCGCTGCCTCTCGAAGCCCTTGGAGGACTTAAGCGCCCGGAATATTTCATCTTGGTACTTCTCAAGTGTAGTTCGCAGTGCGTCGTCTGCACTGCGCTTTCGTTTCGGCATTGTCGCGTTCCGTGGGAAGAAAAGTAAGAGGCGGATGCAGAATAAAACAAAAAAAAGTGGGACAGCATTATCGTCCGGCCGTTGCCAACACTGTGTTTATCCGAGGCGGCGCCTCCCGAGGGACTAGCAGTCACAGCACAGTGCGACCGTGCCTAATATTGGATCGTGCCCAGCTGGACATGATGCTACTCTGATATTGTTCCCGCTCCCATCAACCCCGCCACACAATCTGGGTGTATCGGTGAGACCCGTGGTGCCATCTGGGGCTGCTCCGCAGAACGGTTCCGCGGGTGAGCGTCTTATCCCAATACATGTATAGATCTCTTGCTCCTAGGCTTCGGCGACAGCTTTGGTTTCCACAAGGATTCATCGTTCCATCCCCATAGATCTACAGGACGGCGCAGAGATGGACGCCCGGGGGCGTGCCTTGCCTATCCCGCCCAGCAGGCCCGGGCCTGCTCCTGGGCCGAGCTTGTTCAACGTCACTGATCTCGTTGCGTTCATCACGGGAGGAGGCACCGGTGAGGCCCTTCCAACAGTCCCTATTTCTTCGCTCTTCCCTTCCTCGGTCTCGTCCAGTTCATCTTCCTTTGCTTGTATCCCCAGAAGCCCGCCACGAGTATGGAAAGCAAGCTTCGAAGTTGACTCATTGACCTCGTTGCCATTCAGCTACTGGTCTCATGTTTGCGCGACTGCTGGTTGATAAGGGTGCCGCACGAGTCTACCTCGGCGGTCGACGGGAACAATTTTTGCAGAAAGCAATCGAGAATATTGGTAATCCAAAAATCGCAGCGGTCAAATGCGACGTCATGAACAAAGACAGCCTGCGGGCCGCAGCAGACTTCGTCGAGAGAGACGCGGGCTTTTTGAACCTATTGATTTGCGGCGCCGGCCTCTCAGGCCCGGAACCTGCTCACCTTGACGATCACACGACGCTCGAAGAATGGGCACAGGGCAACTTTGCCGCAGACTTTCAGGGATATGTGGACACCTTCGCCGCCAACGTCGCAGCGCCGTGGTACACGACCATGGCTTTCCTCAAGCTGCTCGACTTGGGAAACAAGAAGCAAAACTTACTACAAAATTCTCAGGTGCTGATCACCAGTCCCTATGCCGCCTTCGACAGGGTGGCTTCGGCCGGGTGGGCCTATTGCCAGTCCAAGACGGCGGCGACATTGGCGGCAAATCAGCTCGCTAGGGTCTTGCCGCAATGGGATATACGGTGAGCGACATTGTAAAACGTCGCACTGTTGTGATACTGACGGTCTTTCGCGAAGCGCAAACTGCATTGCTCCGGGAAGTGAGTGCCACGCAACGTGGGCAAATTGCTCCGGGACATTGTTGACTAACGTGACAACTAACCAGTCTACCCGGCTGAGTTGGCCGGCCCAAACGTCTATCATTATGTGAACGATTTGGGTGAATGCAATGCGGTGCCCATATCTGTCGTTCCCCTGGGCGACTATGGTGAAGAGACTGACTTGGCCAGCGCGCTGCTCTACCTGGCGTCGATGGCGGGTGCCTTCCTCAATGGGACCACCGTGGTCTTGGACAGGGGTAACCCGGACACGTTTCCGTTGATGAATTACGATAGACCTCATCAGTGAGGCTGTTTGCGTGCGAGCGAGTCCTCGTCTCTGACGTTTGGTTTGTTATGATGTTGTCATGATGTTTAGGGCAGACTGCCCTTTGCTTGAGCGTGCATGGATGAGACTGATTAGTGTACGACTCTGTTCAGTTGAGAAGCAGATCAGGCGCTGTTTTGGAATGATGAGGGACGCAGAGTCAATGCCGCAGAGGCGCGAGAATGAACTAGGTTCTGCGCAACCACGCAACCGTTGTGGGACGATGCTGGACTGAGATGAACTTCATGACAAGAATGGATGCCAACGCACGACTCCTGTTTTTCCACGACTCTTGTTGCATGCTGCCACAGTAGAAAACAGCGTTATGGAATTGTCTCGACGCAATCCTACGTGTTGCGAATTTCGCGTTTCGAGAAATGCCGGCCGCTCACTTTGCTTAACACCAAACTTTGCACCAAAGATGACGTGACTCGTGCCATTACCGGCCCTTTCAAGCAAAGGAGCTCGTGCCAGGACGTGGCGTTGGGCGCCCTTTTGGTTGAATCAGCTCAACAAAGTACACGAGCGGCACCGCTGCAATCTGGAGACTTTTCCTTATCAAAGCGGATCATACCAATTCAGACTTCATCGGATGTTGAGCAGGGTAGGGCATGGTTCATTGTCTGTGCAACGAAGCGTGTACATGGCCGAACGCCCATGCCTACATGCGCGCCCAAGTAGCTTTGGCCCAATGCCGTGTTTTTCGGGATCCCTCGTCCCCACCGCAGCTGCGAAAAGCACCGACCAAGCTGTTGGCGGTCTTGATAGCTGGTTCATGTTCCATCGATCGACCCCGCACCCACTTCCTGGTCTCACTCACTTCTGGGCCAGACCCGTTTGAAACCGAAGGTAGCCAGAACGGGCAGCGTGGTGACGTTGGGATGCGAGGCGACACTGCTAGAGCTGCATGTTTAGTTGAGCTGCTCAAACCCGAGCTCAGTGTCGCCCTCCCGTCATGCCGGCAGTGCGGCCACACCCATGTAGGAATTGGACTACATAGGACGCACGCCAATGCATCCCTACGGCGAACGATAACAAAGCAGCGTGCGTGCGGAACGGATCAGTGTGCCGAATCTCGGTAGTGACTGTCGATGAGAGAACTTGCGGGTAAAACATAAGCCGCAGCTGGCTCGAGAGCTTGCAGCCCCTGTGGACGTTGACAATACCAACGCCCGCCCCAACGGGGAGGAGGGCAGGCGATGGCGGATGGTCGACCAGCAGCGCCACCGGGAAGAAGCTCGCAGCCACTCGAGAGATATGTACTCGCTCCTCTATTTCATCCCCTCGCATCCCCTCCTTTGCGTCTCGTCTCCAGAAACTGGATGGTCCATTTGCTTCGGCTTGTTCGGCCTTGTATCGGCATTCTCGTAATGATCTGTGCTTTCTTGCCTTAACAGTTGGTCAGTGTTGACCTGTCCTGCCAATCAGATGCCGATTTATGCTGACTGTCATTCTTGCAGGTGCTGCCGAAATCCGGTCCACCTGGGTACGTCGTTGATGACTTGCTTGCCACGACTGCAGAAGCTCCAGAGATCCACGCTCGAGATTGAGTGTGGAGGAAGTATTGTAGTATTTGAGCCTTCGAAGAACAAGGAAAAGAAAGAAACAAAAAAAAAAAAGCGCGCACGCAAAAGCTCTAGAGTCAGACTTCGCCGTCATCAAGCGGCACTGGACCACACCCAACAGACGTGGAAGGCACGACCCCGCAGACTCATCCTACCTTGCGCTGTGTCTCGAGCTGCTTTTCCAAACGACCCCGCACAGCTTGCCGATCAAGGCGCCTCGCGTGCCATCATTAAATAGATCAGCTTTTGCCGCGGCTTCTTTTCCCGATTCCCTCCTTGACCAGAAAGCTGTCAGCGAACCTTCGATTTGCGTCTGCTCTTCGAGCTGTCTTTTTCGACCTTGTAAGTGACAAGATCGACCCCATGCGAGATGCAGAGCCCCTGCAGCGGCCAATGTTCACCGACGAGCGGAGACGGGCCCGGATCCACCATCGGACAGGGCAGTCAGCTATGGAGCTCTCGCAAGATGGGGTGCGCAACCAAGCCCTTGGAGCTCGAGTGACGCTCGCAATGTTGACCATCTATTACGTCTCTTGCCCGCCTGTGTCTTTGGCGCTTCTGTGTTTCGCATATCTCATCATGTTTTGTGTATTTTCTGCCGCAATGGGAGTGGGCAGATTCGTCTCTGTTATCGAGGCTGCCCGATCTCGTCCTGAGCCAAGAAGCTGACCTTGTCGATGCAGCAGCTCGGTTCACCGTACACTTGGGTTCCTCCGAGTTATAACGTCCTCACGGTGACTATACTACGGAACGGCTCGCGGCGCTGAAAATGGCCGGCGGATCCTTGAAGCAGGCGGCTGAATCCGCCAGAAATAAGACTGCCGAGGTATTTGGCAGGGCGCGAACCGATGGTGTGACGGTTGCGCATGATATTCTGCACACTCCTCTGGCGAGAGCAGCGCTTCCCTTCATCAATGGCGGCATCAGCGGCATGGTGGCTACCACGGCGATTCAGCCTGTCGATATGATCAAGGTCAGAATTCAGCTCGCCGGTGAGGGCACAGCCGGCGGTCCAAAAGCGGGCCCGGTTTCCGTCGCTAGACAAATCATTGCTAGTGGCAAGGTGCTTGATCTATACACCGGACTGTCGGCTGGTCTACTGCGGCAAGCTGTTTATACCACAGCTCGCTTGGGTTTTTTTGACACTTTCATGGCGTCTTTGACAACACGCGCCAGGTCACAGGGTCGAGAGATTGGCTTCGCAGATCGCGCCACAGCTGGCTTGACTGCCGGTGGTCTAGCGGCCATGATCGGAAACCCTGCTGATCTGGCTTTGATCCGTATGCAGAGTGACGGCTTGAAACCGCTGGCCGAAAGGAAGAACTACAAGTCTGTCATCGACGCCTTGTCTTCCATCGCCAAGAGCGAAGGTGTCGGTGCTCTGTGGGCTGGCGCGGCGCCAACAGTCGCGCGTGCCATGGCTCTCAACTTTGGCCAGCTTGCCTTCTTCAGCGAGGCCAAGGTGCAGCTGAAGAAAAACACTGACTGGTCGTCGCGGACTCAAACATTGAGTGCCAGCGCTATTGCCGGCTTCTTTGCCAGCTTCTTTAGCTTGCCGTTCGACTTTGTGAAGACGAGGCTGCAGAAACAGTCCAGGGGCCCAGACGGAAAGTTGCCGTATAAAGGCATGATCGATTGCTTTTCTACCGTGGCGAAGCAGGAAGGTGTGCTAAGATTCTACCGGGGTTTTGGCACATACTACGTGCGCATCGCCCCTCACGCGTAAGTCATTGCCTCATTGTGCCGAGAAGAAATCTGGAACTGACATGTCGCAGTATGGTCACCTTAATCGTCGCTGATTATCTCGGCTGGATCACGAAATAGTCGTTTGCGTAGCCGTCTGTCCAGGGCGTCGAGGATGTTGAGTGTCGTGATCTGCGCTTGTTGCCATAGTCTTTGCTGATTACCAGGGCTTTGTCATTTTGGATTTTTTTCTTGATTGAAAGGCTTGAGCAAACGGATCGCCATCTGCTGTGCGCCTATGATTCATGCATTTTGACTAGGATACCAGAAATTGAATTGATTTGGTGAACATTTCGAAATGGGCCGGCGGGGCGCATTGAAGTTCCAGTCTCGTGAAACAAGAGTTGACGATATTCGCGAGGCCGACTTTCAAGTAAGTAGGCCTGACTAAATCCGGCTGGCTGATGGGGCAACCTACCCTTGCTATTCACGGCTCTCAATCGTACAAATTGATCCCAAAACTTTTCTCGTGCGACCAACTTCCACCTTCCTTTTCAATATCTCTTCATGATCGTCATCTTCGATGACAATTTACTTACGGTGTGCAGTAAAACGTGTAATGAATCTACATCCTTCGGTAGGACGCGCAGTCCCTTTCCCAATCTCTAGACGCCGCTCGGCATCGTCGTTACCCACGTGATCTCGCACCCCCTTGTCGCGCAGACTATGACGCAACTCGACCCAGAATTACTCACGACGCCGGCAACTCCCGCATGGCACTCCTACAAGTGATTGGCGGCGACTCGTCGGGGGTCGCGCCATTCAAAGATGGCTCGAGGAAAGCGCCGAGCCTCGACAACGCGGACAAGAGGTCAAGGAGATCCTCAGAGTCAGCAGGAGCCAAACATCTACCAGCAGTTGCTGGCAGAGGCTGGCGTGGCTGCGTCCCAGAGCTCATCTGAGCGGCCTCTGAAACGAAGAAAGCCAAGCTCCCAACGAGACACTGGACCTGGGCTTTCGAGAGCCTCGAATACTCACCAGCCTCCTGAGACGGAGAATGACACGGATGAAAGTGAAGATGCGGAGTTTCAGGACGTGGTGCTCCCCGCCCCAACGATGCAGACAATGGAGCGCGACTCGGATGATGAGGATGAGGACGAGGATGAGGTCGCGGACTTACAATTTGAAGACATCGTTTTCCAACCAGCTGTGCCGGAGAATCCCGCTGCGGTAGTTGAGGGGAGCAATTTGGAGCTCAACTTGACAGCTCAGAAGGCCTCATTCTCGCCTTCCAGCAGGCAGGGCCAGCGACGGAAACCCATGTCCAACGACGAAAAGCAACGTCGGATGCATATTCACCAGGCGCATTTGGTTTGTTTCTTGGCCCATGTGGCACGCAGAAACCACTGGTGCAATGATGCGACCGCGCAGCGTCAGCTGCGGTCTCACTTGACTGACAAGACGATCAACTATCTCAAGCCGGGGGCTCATTTGCCTCAATTTGGGCAATCAGAAAGCCTGAAGAACGGCCTCAAGCAAGCTTTGGCAGTTTGGAAAATGAAATTCGTAATCACGGAGCGCGGACTGCGGAGAGCTTTGTGGGCGGAGGACCCGGAACACTTGCAACATGTCAGTAGACACGGCCGCTACCTAATGGCTCTGCTAACAGCTCCGTGCAAAGTATGAGCTCCCAACCGACATGGACTCGTGCCTCGATCGGGCCGACTTCCAAGAAGCGTCCAAAAAGCTGCAGGGCTCTCGGGATGTTGGCGCGCAGTTGTTCTGTGCTCTGCTCAGGAGCTTAGGCGTTCGAGCTAGACTTGTGTGCTCACTTCAACCGTTGTCGTTCACGTCTGCTGGGCCGACACTCCCCAAGTCTACCAAGCCAAAGCCTGTCACAAAAGTAACACAAAAGGAACGCACCAAGCAGGCAGTGGCCCAGTATGCGGCGTTTGCGGCCAGTGCCGGGGCGTCGAAAGAGAATGTCGGCTCTGTATCAACAGCGCGTCGCAGACTGGGGCACCCAAATGCCTCGAACTACGACTTTCAGCCTTCACCCGCTCCGCCGAAACCACAGCGAGTCTTGCAGAGTCCTGCTCCGATCCGTGAATCCGCTCATCCCGTCTTCTGGGTGGAAGTGCTGGACAGGGGCTACCAGAAGTGGCAACCCGTCGATCCTGTCGTGACGCACAGTTTCTTTAGGGTGAAGGTGTTTGAGCCGCCCATCACCGACAAGGAAAATTGCCTCTCTTACGTGGTGGCGTTTGACGCTGACGGAACAGCAAAAGACGTGACGCGGCGGTATGCAAAGGCCTACACAGCCAAGACTCGGAGGTTGAGAGTCGAGACAGCACTCAAAGACGATGGCGAGTGGTGGCGAAAAGTGATGATGCCATTGCGCAAACGACGGCCTTCCGACCTGGAACAGATCGAGGACAGTGAGCTGGCTGATGTGGAGGCCCGGGAACCCATGCCTAGAAACGTTCAGGATTTTAAGGATCATCCTGTTTATGCCCTGGAGAGACACATGCGCCGATGCGAAGTTCTGATACCGGGCGCGAAGCCATCGGGTACTATTGGAGCCGGCAGTCGCGGTTCGCTGGAAAAGATTTACAGACGCAGGGACGTCCGCGTTGCAAAGAGTGCAGACAAGTGGTATCGGCTCGGAAGGGAAGTGAAGCCGAACGAGATACCCGCCAAATGGCTTCCGAAGAAGTCGCGCCCCCGGGGATGGCGGTTCGGCAACGACAACGACAAAGACGACGGCGACGGCGACGGCGACGGGGTTGACGGGGGGGACAGTGCCGGCACGCCAATCTACACGATTGAACAAACTGACTTATACGAGCCCCCGCCAGTGCGGAACGGGCGCGTGCCCAAGAACAAATTCGGCAACATCGACGCCTACGTGCCGAGCATGATCCCCCGAGGGGCGGTGCATCTCGTTCACGAGCACGCGGCCAGGGCCGCTTTCCTAGCCGGCGTAGACTACGCGCCCGCCCTGACGGGATTTCAGTTCAAAGGGCAACACGGCACAGCTGTACTCAGCGGCATAGTGGTGGCGCAGGAATTCGAGGCGGCCGTGCGGGCAGTGATTGACGGCATGGCAGACGCGGAGCAGGAACTCGAAGACGAAAAGAGGAGGCTGGTGGCGTTGGGGATGTGGAGGCGGCTCCTGATGAGCCTACGCATCCGGGAGAGGATATGGAGCGGCGTGGACGAGGCGGAAAGGAAAGAGGCGGATCGCGAGGCGGATCGCGAGGCGGAGATGGAGGCGGCGCTGGCGGATGCGGAGAGCGACGTGACGGATGAGTACGACATGGAGGTTGAAGAGGAGGGAGGCGGGTTCTTGTTGGATTAGATGAGATGGCAAAGACTCCTTCTTTGTTCATCGGTCGAGACAGTGTGTACACCACGCGTGTTTTTAAAGCTTGCATTCGTCGATTCTGCTTCGATGCGTACATGTACATGCTTGACCCCCTGAACGGGCTTTTTATGGGCGTAAGCCAACAAAGGCTGGAGAGCTTAGCTGGTAGACCTGCTGCATCAGACGTGGCTCTGTCGTCGAGCGATGACATTGTTTCGCGTTAACACTGGTTGCAGCACCCGTGTGGTCCATAACACTCTTCTCGGTGGCTCTGGCTCTGTAGAGGAGTGAGCTCACTCAGCCTGGCTGCTCCATTGTCTCCGCCAGCTGCGACCGAGCAGGTGGCCGCGGGGCGAGCCGTAGATTCGGCGAGGAGTGCATGACAGCTTGGTAGGAAGGACGAACAGAGGGATATAGCGGGCCCAACCTGGCAAACAGAATACCGAGGCCAGAACGCACTGCCTTGCCTTTACTATCATGTGCCTCCGGCGGCCCTGCCGGGGGCTGGCCTCGCTGCACTCGAAGGCTGAGCTGCTGGGCGGCGCCGTGCTACGGAGCTAAGCTATGTATATGGCTAATTGAACCTCAAGGACGGGATGCCAACGCTTGGTGAGCCCGGCCTCAATGCCTCCTATGCAATCCCTTTCCTTGTTTGTATACCTCCGGCATCGCTGCGCTCGAGAGCTCGGCTACATTTATCGGTGCTGTGGAGGTAAGCAGTATACATACCTCCCGAGGTAGTTGAACCCGAAGAACGAAAGCGATTCGAGCTTAGCGAGGCCAGCCCCCGGCAGGACCGCCAGAGGCAAATCTATAACACGACTAGCCCGGCCAGAAAGAACGGAGTATCCTAAAGCCGGCTGGGCCATGGGAACACAGCTAGTTTGAACCTGGAGAACGGGGTACCAAGGCCGGTAGCAATTCGAGCCAACCCCCGGGCAGGGCCACCGGAGGCAAACTTCAACACATGACCGATCTCAAGCTGACGAGCAAAGTACTTTCGCCAGTAGCGCGGCCGGCCCCCGCGACCGGAGGCAATTCGTAAACGTACCGGCATGTCTGATGCATCGCTGCTCCGGGCGCGAGCACGCACAGATGTTCAATCTCAGCTGCTGCCGAGCCAGCCGCCGGCACTCTGTTGCAAAGACGACACAAAAGCAGCAAGCGGCGACCAGGCAGAAAGGGCGAGGCAGGTGCGGTCCAGGAGATTCATCCAAAGGTGTCTTCTGCCAGGTTGTAGAGAGAAAGACTCTGTCTGCCTGCTGACGTGGACAGACTTATCTGGGGCCTTGCTTGGCACACAATCCCGCCCGGCTGGCGCCGTGCCTGGCTAAGTAAAAAAAAAAAAAAAAAAAAAGAAGAGTGACAGGGGCTTTGACTTTCGTCAATGGTTCTTACGGGAGCACTAGCTTGAAACGGGCCCTGGCGTATGCGCGCCCCCGAGACGAAGTGGCGTGGTGATGGTGATGATGAATCGGTAGTTGTAGCTTAAAGCGGATTTTTCGTTAAAATTCTTGCTGAACTTTGCTTGTCAGGGTCTTTGTCAGGGCGGTGGACGGTTGGTTCCTTCTCCCTGACTGACAAATTGCCAGATCAGCCAAGACGAAGGTTTGCGGCAACACATGACCTGAGGTGGCGCTGCTTCCCTGTCGTCTGTCTTGCTAGCGCCCCCGAGGGGACAATCCGGTGGGGCCGCCGCTCCGGGAGGCCACTTTTCCTCCCATCGTCAGCTTATATCCGACCGCCGAAACACGATGACATGACGATTGGATAATGCCACCTGCCCAATACGCTGCCATCTGGTTGGACTGTTGAAATTTCTGCTTGGGCAGGAGCGCCACGTGCGGAAACAGCACAGAAGCGAACCTGGGAAG
>JAPFVV010000674.1:0-36379 GCA_030780945.1 Aschersonia sp. MBC 593
AGGTCGTCTGGCGAAGAGTCCGTCGAGCGCAGCGAGGACAGCCCGCCGGAGGCATAACTCACAACTCATCTCTCTGATTTGCCTCCGGCGGCCCTACCGGGGGTCGCCTGCGGCGGGCCGGCCTCGCTCCGCTCGAGGCAGGAAAAGGAGAAGGAAAAACTCTGCGAAATCGGCATGAGTTGTGACTAAGATTACTTGGCAGATCGATGAGACAATAAATCCCCTTGCACGCAATGTCTTGATACAGTCTCGGAGAGAAGGTTCCCGTCAATTTTCAAACTACAGAGCGACGAGCACTCGCGTTCGTCGAGTTGCCGATTCAGGGATAGAAAAAGCTAGGTCGCATGAGAAGAACATCTGCGCATTCGCTGATTAGCAGGGATGGAAACTTACATTGAGGAGGCTGCAGGTCGACGATCCACCAGTGGGCAGGGGTCCTTTGGGTTTCCATATTTTCCGATGGGCCAATTACCCTAACGAAGGATGGGAACCAGTCTTGTCACTCTACGACAGACAAACAATAGTCCAGTGACATATCACATGTGGCACCACCGATTGCCGCAAGGTATTCAATACCTGAGACTAGTACAGCCTTTGTGGCTCAATACTCGCAAAGCAACCCTTATGACAATGCCAGAAACCACAACCAGTTCTCTACTGGAAGAGGAGAAATCTTCGTCATACGACCCCGAAAGCTACTATCCAGCCCGAATTGGGGAGACAATCTATGGTAAATATCGGCTCAATTCGAAACTAGGATGGGGCACCGGGTCAACGGTTTGGCTGGCGGGAGTAGTCTCACGGTGAGCATTGATAGATTGCTTCTCTCCGCCCTCTCCACTCTTGTCACCCCCAAAAATAATTATGAAAAGGTGGCCATGGAAGAACCAGCGTTACGTGGCTTTGAAGATCACCAACAGCTCACCTGCAGTCCAAGCAGCCGCGCGGAAGGAAATTGAGATTTCACACCACATGTGCTCTATGTGGACGACGCACCCTGGCCAGGAGTATGTTCGCAAGATACTTGACTCCTTCGAAGTTAAACGGTCAGGGAGGACACACCTCTGCCTGGCGCTTGAGCCGCTCCGTCAACCTCTCTGGATGTTAGGTCGACAGACTAGCCCGGATGGGCTTGTACAACCTCGCATTATCAAAGCCTTACTGCCAGGCATTCTCGAATGCTTAGATTTTCTACACACAGAGTGTCACGTCATTCATACAGGTAACTCCCAGGCTTGCATCTCTAACCAGCTTTTCAAACGCTTACCACTCATGCAGATCTCAAGGGGGACCATTTCATGCTTCCATTCGAAGATCCAAAAGTTTTGGACGACTATGTTCGCGAACAAGAGGCCAATCCCGCCCCATTTGAAGAACGATGTGGCCGCCCGGTATACCAATCACGACCAGATTTTGGTCACTTGAGAAAAGGCGTTGGTTTCGTTAAGCTGACAGACTTTGGCCTTGCTGTGCGTGGGAATGTGTCGACAATGTATCATCATGATATCCAGCCTCTTGAGTACACCGCTCCAGAGGTCATGCTCCAAGCAGGGTGGAGCTACTCTGCAGATATCTGGAACCTGGGTCTTGTGGTTTGTAGCACTTACATGAGACCTTTGTCCATGAGGACTAACGAAACCTAGCTGTGGGAGCTTCTGGCCGACGTTAATATCCTTGATGGAAAATCATCCGGAAACCAAAATTTCTCTTATTTAACCAGATTCGCTCAGATGATCCGCCTTCTAGGGCCGCCTCCCGCTTCCCTTCTTTCCCGGGCTGACAAAAATGTATACTCACGTCTTTATGACAATCAAGGCATGTTCAAGGTCAAAGAGTGTAAAGTTGGGTCAGATTAACCATCTCCGTAGGGTCGTTCAGATATCCGGACCTCATTCCAAACGAAGATTTCAACTTCTCTAATAAAACCACGATTCTAGACGGACAAGAGAAAGCTCTTTTCATTCAGTTTGCGAAAAGGATGCTTGCTTGGCTACCTGAGGAGAGAAGCACCGCCAGAGATCTACTCGACGACCCTTGGCTTGAATTGTAGATGCATATGAATGAGTGATGTTGAAAATACTAGCATAGTACTTCTTGGACTTCTCCTTCGCTTTACCGAGATGCGTTTCGAGAAACATCGTAGGAGGACAGGACCAAAGACTTGGAGGAATGCTTTGACAGGCCAAGGAAAGGGTGCCCCATAGGAGCGGTGACAGCCGAGTCGGAGACCCGTATCAGATGGGGGATCAGACACCCAGGTACTGCAACTGTGATTCGAAATCCTGCTGTCGCGCTCCTTTCCCTGGCAAAAGGCAAGCCATAATATCCTGCCGGGCCAGTGCCAATCATCTCCAAAATGGTCTTTGATGGCTGCCTTCGGGGGGGGGTGTCCTCCTGACGCCGATTCTGATTTAGGTTGTAAGAGGGGTGGAGTGACGGGGTTCCGGTAACGAACGTCAAGGGACGGGGTCCTCGACCCAAATACATAATTACACTAGCGAATTCTCAAAAATGTCAACTCTTCAAGAATGCCCATGTCGCAAAGCGGGTAAGTACAAGTCTGATAGCTTAAAATAGACCAAACGCCGTGCTGATAGATCCCCTGTACCTGAGTGTGGGTGGGTGGGGTCCACCGGCGGTTAACCCAGCGTTCTAAAACTCGTCCTTGAAAAAGCGACGTCACGTCCTCCGAAAATGGACGCACATTTGCTGTGAACCTGCACTTTAGTCGTAAACGTAGGAAATTGGAGAGGGCTGTGTAAATAGCTAGAAACGTTATTCCAATCGAAGGAAAAAAATTCGCCACACCGAACGAATGGGACTCCGTGAGAGAGTGGAAGCTTTTCGGAAGTTTGAACAGCCAAAGACATATGCACTGGCCATCCTCTACACGGGCGGGATGAGATGGGACCCCTCTGACGAGGACCGCGCCTTTTGAGTACATTATAGTAGCGCGAGGAGGTCTAGAGCGCACGATGCTTGTGCGACAAATTGCGAAGAGCCCAAAGAGCAATATGGGGAGGCTGGCGACCCCGAGTGACACATACAAATGGGATCACACAACAAGTCCCTGCAGAGCGATACGCATCCGAATGCCGTACACCGACGATCGCCAGTGACTGATGAAAGTGGACAAATGTCTCGTACCAGTCATGTCTGATCAAGGGAAGACAAATAACCACAGAGATACCAATGAATGGAGGCTGCTGCCTCATGGCCAATCATCAGCTGTCTCAACCGGGCCACATGGTCTACGTCCACACCACCTCTGGAAGAGCAGAAAAGAGGAACTTGGTCGGTTAGCCCTAGCATCCTGAGATTCCAACGAGGCGGAAACGAGGGATCTGCTGAGCGAAGCTGAAATGGAACCTCTTCCTGCGATTTCAGACGTATATATCGGGTATCTCATGAGAAACATAATGAAAGTGCTTATTTTAGCCTGGAGTTGGAAGCATACTATAATTTTTCCAGGTAAGCTTCAATACAATGCTCTTCAAGCCGCAGAAGGGAGTTGACTGTGTGTGCTGATGATTTGATTAATGCCTCACGTCGGAAGGGTGAACTTCGGTTGGGCCTCTCACTCCACGACATATTCGGTGGTCGCTGCTCATGGGCCTACCTGCATGCCATCCGCTAAATATTTCAATTGAACTTGTAAGTATTGCTAGCGGCAGAAGCTCAAGATACCCAAGTTTATACGGGCGAAATTGCCGCCGCGGATGAAGGGGAGACCATGGCGATCACAGTTTTGGTGCTCTCACAGTGCTTGCAGGTTATCGAAAACTGGCCTAAGAGCTCTCAGTTCTTAGCCGCATCTATCTATATTTCCCTGCTTTGTGAGAACAGAGAAACTCCAAGTCTGAAGCGGCACGAGCCGTCTGCTGGATCAGTTCCAGAAGATTCGGTAGGCCTTTGAGGGTGTACACAGCCTGGGCTTTCGTTCTTTGTCATTCCGCCGTACGCGGCAGAAATATCTAGCTCAACGTGCCTTGTAGCTCTACACCGTAGGACCAACGGCCAAAGTCAAAGCATCGCCAGCGCCTCGCGGAACAAGTAGGCGCTAAATGGGGGGACTGGTGTGTTGGTTACGCTGATGCTGCCTAGAGTTATCAGACCATTAATTGGAGACTTCCTCAACAGCTGTTGGCCTGAATTATGGCAATGAGTACCCAATCAGGCTGTGCATGTAGCGAGTACTCGCATTTTCACGATTTTGACGTCCTGACACCGCCAAAGACTGCGCTAGAAGCATGTTCACGGTACCTGCGGCATGGTCGCTGCACATGGTCTACCAACACCAACAGCCTGCGTCATCCGCCTGGTGATTCATACACGAGGCCAATTAATAAATCGCAGTAGGAAGACTTTGTAACATCCAAGGCAGCAGCTGCGCCTGCCTCTTAAATTTAATCGCGCAACTGACTCTTGAAGTTGCCTCTCGCTAATTATAAAAAGAGCAGCTTCACCTTTAAAATGGTCCGACAACATCAGTTTCCTTCAACTTTGAAATATTCTGTTTGAGTATTTCATGAACTCAAAGCCATCATGTGTTACTACGTTATCCCACGAAAGATGTTCCAACTCTGTCGGTGCACTAGACCTGATGGTGCACCCTACTATGACCTGTGCCTCGGCGTTCTAGAAGGGACTAGAAAGCGATGTAATCCATTGATTACAGACACGTCCAAATGCAAGATTGTTTCTGGGAAGTGTCCCGAGCATAGCCGGTAAGTCGAGTATTAGTATTATGCCGTTTTTGCACTGACTTATGCATAGTTAAAATGCCCTACACGCTTCCCATCGAGGTTTGAATATGGAAGGCTATGGAGAGGGCAATGACTTGTGGACGCGGAAACTCTTCTGGAGCTGATGATGACGTATTTCTTAGTTTGGGAGGCCATGTCTACTGCGCAAAATGCGGCAATCATGACAAACCGAGTAAACTGGACTGCGATTTGCTCATTAGGGGCACAGGTGGTCGACTCTATACGGCATAGTATTAACGTTTTGTGGAATGCGTATGTATTTGAAAGATAACCAGTTATGTTTGACGTCATAAAAGGTAGTAAATACGAATTCCATGATTTCACTGTAGATGTTCCGAGTATGCTATCGAGAGGCTGTCGCGCTCCACTGATGAGAACCAGACATATGTATGCGAGCCTCTTCGAACGCCTCATTATTGAAGTAGTCTCTAATAGTTTCAGATTGAGCTCGTCAAGGTGCTTTTGGAATGGCGCTTGATGGTACCAGATGTCTGTTTCATTTGCTGTAGTATATTACGAGGATGGATGTTCAGGTTTCAATCATTCTTAATACTGTCAGGCAATGAATGGAAAGCGAACCTCGTCATTTGAGGCTCTTCTGTCTAATCCTGGAAGATGTTGGCGTTGTTTGCCGGCCCTTCATTTGCTACCACGCCTGGTAAAAGTTTAGTGGGGTGTTTGTCACGGGATGCGCAGCCCCAACATCCCAGACAAATGCAAACCGAGGGCCACCATGCGGCGACATCGAGCCTCACCATTCAACCCATTCCATCATCAAAAGCACCAGACGCAACCAAATATATGACGTTCAACGCTTGGAACACACGATAGCGATGGCGGCGGCGACGATTGAGCTTGGCTACGCCGACTATTCGACGGGCAAGGAAAAGGCCATTGAGGATGCCAGAAAAACCCAATCATTGATTACGAAAGAGTGCGCTACAAATAGGAGGACTCCCCCACCCTACGTGTTGACAGAACTCATTGGCAAAGGGAGCTTTGGCCGTGTGTACAAAGCACGCCGCTCAGATTCAAGTCAACTTGTCTCAATCAAAATCATCAGCATTGAGGAAGGGGACAGTAGCTTTCCTGGCGGTACCGATACCTTTAAAGACATTCTGAAGGAAGTCAACACTTTGAAGCTTCTGAACGATAAAGGCGCAAAAAACATCAACTGCATCATTGATACTCATCTCGTCGGGCAGTCTGTTTGGATGATTACCGAATACTGTGCTGGTGGCAGCGTCGCTACTTTGATGAGACCGACTGGTGGTTTGGCAGAGAAGTGGATTATTCCAATTCTGCGGGAAGTTGCGGAGGCCGTACATTGGGTGCATAAGCAAGGTGTCATTCACCGGGACATTAAATGTGCCAATGTTCTCATCACCGAACTTGGAGGTGTGCAGCTTTGCGACTTCGGCGTTGCCGCGATCATCGAGACGAGATTTGACAAGAGAAGCACGGTCACGGGAACATTACAATGGATGGCCCCTGAACTCTTTGATTCTTCGATATCATACGGAATCGAGGTCGACATTTGGGCGTTTGGGTCTATGGCTTACGAGGTAGCTACCGGACTTCCGCCAAATGCGACTGGTATAATTAATATTGCGACCTTTGGCTCGTACCTTAAGCACCATTGCCCGCGTCTTGAAGGAGGATATTCGCCCTACCTTAAGGATTTCATTGCGCGCTGTATGGTTCACGACCCAGAGCAACGACCACCGATTGAGGACATCCAGAAGCACCCTTATATTTTCGACACCTGCGATATATATCCAACTGCTGCGTTATCCCAGCTAGTCAATGCGTATAAGCTCTGGGAGGCCCAAGGAGGAAGCAGGAAATCCCTTTTTTCTGCAGGCGGTGCACAGGGACGTACAAATAACTCAGAACAGCCCTCTCGCAACGACGAGTGGAATTTCGGGACTTTGAATGACGAGATATTCGAATACAACAGCGCAGAGGCTCAAGCTGTACGTGATGCGTATGGGTCGCAACTAAACTCGCCATGGCAGCCGGCCAACCAGCCGACCAATCAGCCGGTACGGCGGCGACCTACGAACATGAAGCCGCTTACTGTTCCCCTCGAACAGGTTTTTGACCCCAGCTTACACACCAATTACGAGGACAACGCTCGTGGTTTTTACGGAAGTCATATGTCACCTAGAGCAAATGATCTACCGCTTAGAAACGATTCGGATCATTCCACTGTTCGAGAATCGCTGATTGATCTTGATGCCTCTTTGGATGGAAACGACTTATCACAATTTGTAGATATGGGGACGGTCAGAGCAAACACTCGCTCAGTCCCCAGTGAACTATACCAACCTAAACGTCGTCTCACACAAGATTGGAAGTTTCCTTTCTCAGGCTCCAAGTCCGGGAACCTTGCTGCTGCCGATTTTGACGATAGCAGGTCATCCAAATTTGGAACAAAGAATGCTGTCAGTGATCAGGCGAAAGTGACTTCGCAGTCTAGCCGTGCTTCAACCCTAAGCCTGATCGACCTCGATGCCAGTTTACCCGAGGGATCAGCAACCTCACCTCGCCCCTCTACTGCTGGCTCCGATAGCGAGTCACACACACCGTTTGACCTTGAAGAGCATGTTTCAGACGCAAGCTCGTTCATACCTACAAACAGAGAGCCATCTATTTATGTATCAGATGGCTTCGGTTCCACTGAACCATATCTATCTGATGTGTATGATGACAACCATTTCGTCCATCAGTCTGTTTTGACTGAAGAACCAGTTGCACAACAAGGTTTTCGCACCGAGACCTGCTCGTCTGAACTCTCCGGCGTGGTAGTGCCATTGCCACCGGCGCCAGGCGTGATGCTCGGCACAAGCTCCCATCAGGAGATGAAACAAGAATTGCAACGTTTAGTCTTGAGCTTAGGTGAGCATTTGCAGCTGACGACCGACACCCTGACAAGTCTACACATGGGCCATAGTACGTAAGTGGACATGGCGGACCTCTCAGGCATTCGAGGTTCGCTTCGTACAGGGCGTTGGGAACGTTGCGGCTCTCCGAATACTGCTGCGGAACAATGTAGGCGTCATAAGCTGCTACGACAGCTTATGCCCAGACCGCATAAACCCACTGCTGCGTCTGCTCGATGTCCGTCTCACCGATATTATTGTGCTTAGCGGTCTGGCCACGGAAAAAGATGAGGTCCAAACAACATCCGCACCGTGCCTTTCAATGAGTTCGCTGATGTTGGCGGAATGGAGCTCGTGCAATCGAAGGAGACGATCGAGTATTGTGGATCTTTTCTGGGCGGCGACGGCGCCTCGGCCGCCGTGATGCCACTTCAGGATCTCTGGAATTATTGCCGGCTCGCGACGATGCTAAAGGTAGGGTGAGATAGGGTAGTGACCTTGGCACTGGATAAAAGGTCGCGAGCGCCATCACGCTTATCCCACGCAGCCTGCCACTTCGCTTCGGGGGCGCAGAAGTCCGCCTTTTCTTTGCTCGTGGTAGACTTGTGCCCAGTTGTCGTGTGAGTGAACTGTTGCCGATGTGATTGCTCGCTTACACGGTCGTCTTGGCCGAAGGTGGTAGCAGAACCGCGCTGACGTTGTTTAGAAGCAACGAGGATTTGAGCGGGTGAACTCGACAGTAGAGGAAGGGGCTGAAGAAAAGATGAGGCATCACTGTGGCAGGCTCCAACGCTGTCCAAGCTGAAGTAAACAAAAGCATGCAGCTCCACCATCAGTCTGTTTTGTTTCGTTTTGTTTTGTCTTGTCTTGTCTCCCTACTGGCTACCAGTGGCAATCCACCACGGTTGCGCTGTGTATGAAACGCACCCGTGATGCTGTTTCAGGACGCGTTGGGAGGGCGGCCTTGATAGGCTTGTGAAGTTCTGACGCCGCTCCAGTGGCTCAGGGTCGATCTCGTGGCACCGAAGAGCAAGAGCCTATTGAGCCAGATAGCACATTCAATACCAACGCAGCTTTCCCCCCAAGGTGATGTGGCATCTCAAGGCCCTCAAGTAGTCGAACAGACACAGACAGTGCACTAACGATTATAGTCGGGTCAAGCATTGGAATATCTTCACAACCTGGTGGCTCCGACTTGATGGTCACTGGGTGCTGCAACATATCGAGCTCTCGTGGTGACTTGGCGGCCATCATCATTCCTAGGGAGCTAGCCCTGTCGATGGCCGGGGAACTATGTCAAATCGCTTCTCCGGAATCTTGGTGGAGTATACCCCATGGCCTACTAGTAACTTTGTAATCACCTTCCGGTCCATCCCTTGCCGTATCAAATCTCTTTCTGCTACTAATCCGTTCACTCTTCGACGGTCCGTGGATCCCTCTCTCTTCTGGCAGCACCTGGGCACCGCCAAGATCTTCTTGCCAAGTTAGTCTGTCGAATTGAGCGTAAAAGGCAGGTACCCGTTTGCGTACTCTCCTTTGTCTGCTTCGATTTCCATGAAGTTGATCTGCGGAACCTCTGGAAAGTACTCATTGGAAGGAACGCCGCTGTCAAATGTGACGCCGTAGTAGCCAATCTCACGAGATTGCACTGCTGTGAGCGAATCTCTGGGTTCATGCAGACCGGGTGTGCATGTACTTTTTGTACCCAGGTACTCGTCTCGGACGACCGGATGACTCTCGATGTCAGGCAAAGCGTTGCTTCCGTATATGGTCAGGTAAGTCAGCTCTGCGAGCTTCAGACCAGCCGGCCGCGGGAAGGTCGGCACGTGCCATGACACATTCGGTAGCAATGTCCGAACGGGAACCGGTGGGCCCTCGCTCTGAATACTCAATGGACTTATCCACTGGCGGCGGATGATGGTGATGAGTGGGAGTCATGAGGCATGGCGGAACATAGAGCGAATGAATAATGCTGTTGATAGAAGATCTCACCTGGGCTTCAGGCCCAGGAGTTGAGAGGGAAGAATGATTACCAACAGCGGATGTAGAGACAATGCTAGGCAGCGAACGCACGAAGTATGGGTGTCAGGCCAATCAGCTGCCATCTAAGTCTACCAAGGTCCAGCCCCGCGCCATACACGTCTCGGCCTTGGGCCCTTGTACGATTCTTCAGCCGTCCCACGAGTTCATTTGACGCTGGGGTCACTGTCTCGTTTCAGTGTGCGCGCGGTTACTTCTGTTACCAAACAGCCAGATATCACAATAAAGTCCTTCGAAGCCGATACCAATAAGCCAGTGGCCTTCCTTACAGGCTCACCCATTACAGCCGCCAGTGGGTCCGAGCCTGTAGGCGTACCCATAATTAGCACCAGGATTAGCACTTGGGCGGGCGGCAGTCATGATTCTTCAGCCGTTTCCCATATGGGTAGCCGGTGGAGTTCACGTTTAAAAAAAACCAGATAATTGAAGAGGATGGATTGGGTCTTTACACATAGCAGGTACTTATTAAGCTGAGCTGCAGGATGCTGATGTGTAGACGGAGTTTCGTTGGTCGAACGAGCCGGAACGGAACGAACGTGATCGACATTTTGAGAGACTTGCGTAAAATTTGAGTTTATACTCATCTTGCCGGACTCGAGGGAGCCGAACGCGAAATACAGTTTCCAGCCTTAAAGTCGTGCACAGCCGCAGCACAGGACTTTACGTATTTTGGTCGCACTAGGAACGTGGGTGCAGGACGTACTTTGACATCACAAACCGCAAAAGACTCCCACGTTGTAATAAGATCCAGGGTGGCTTAAGTGTGGCAAACGTTTCAAATGAGGAGGATTTTGCACCTTCCATACCGAATTTCTGATTTTTCTGAATTTCTCTACAGGCGCAATCAATGTAATGATGGGACCCGCACTGTGTCATAGGCGCTAGCACGGTTTGGCAATTAATATCACGTAGCAACGCCACCAACCTGCCCTGATCTCGATTCTCCACCAAAGGTCACTCTTTTGGTCTTGTATGCTGGAATGTTATCTGAGCCTCCATATCTATATTTAGCTAAATTCTTTTACATATCTCAGCTTTGTCTTGTTCTGAGTTGTTTCTGTCCCCTCACCTCAGGTAAAAGTTACGGTACGGCCACCAATTAGTTAGTAGTTAGACTTATCCAAGGGTCGCGGCTGAACGTTATAGCGTTCCGAACGCCAACAAATCCCGCTTGTCCGATCAACGCAGTCGATCTTAAAAGATGTGCGGTTTGTTTCTCAACATCCCATAGCCATGAATTCACCGGATGAAGCACCCTACTTTTGTATGGTGGATACGAGGTGTCGTCTTTGCCAGTTCGACTTGCAAGAAGACGACTTGGTCATCGCACGTGTGTTGGTCCGATCTGCGTATATTGGCAGAGGCTCACGTGAACACAGACATCAGGGGTCAACAGTTTTCAATGGTGTTTAACCTCCGTATGGCCGACACTATACACGACAGTTTTGAATGGATCAACTTGCACACCTGTGCTACCCCTCAATGCATGGCAGAGGGTCGCCGCGTACCTTTCTTCCATAACGACTGTTTTTGCTTCAGGCTCTACGACATTTCGGACGCGCTGGTCGCCGCTGGAAATTACACTTTCGACCCTCCTGCATACGAGAAGAACAGGCGTTTCCATCGTATCAAGCGTCTTCTAGCTCCAAAATTAAGGAATGAACTTCAAATCAGACTTCCGGCTGAGACATTAATGGCCATAGCTGGACTTCTCGTTCGTGAATGTGCCGCCATCACGGCAGAAGAACAGTCCCTAGGTATCAATGTCTCTGATGATATCATCGACCTTACACAGGATGTGTACGTTAGGTACACAACCGTTGATGGCGTACGTTATGTGAAGAGTCTTGGCAACACGGTGTCTAAGCTTTGCAACCAAGAACGCCCTGTGTTTCTCAGCAAGCAGGGAGAGCCTGTCAGCAAGATATGGATCGCCGAAGATTATCGTGGGATCCGTTCTGTAAAATCTTGTTCCACAGATGCCTCGTCAGCAGGACCTACACCAATCGCGAAATCATGGTGGAGAGCCATCTGTGTTCCGTGTGATGAAAAGATCACAACCAAATCTGACGTAGGTGCCATCTGGGCGTGATAAGTTCTGTGTTAACGTCATGCTAGGGTCTCAAGCTGAGAGACATTCTTGCATGTGATAAGACGGCATCAAATGATACTAGAAATTATGTCGGTTGATCTCACTGTATGTTCCACTTGCATATCCGTCCTGCCTTGTAACAGATTGATATTCTCGCTGCATATCTGGATCTCCCCCCTAGCCAATTTGACTGTGTCCGATCTGCTGATACCCACTTTGAGGGGCAGCTTGACTAGGAACAATAGGCGCACGGCGAAGCGGAGGGTAGGCTTTAACGGTTTCCACAAATCTCGTGAGCGCTTCGGCTTCATAAGAGTCCGCATCGATATATTGGGACCGGGTTGCATCAGCGGGACCACTGTTGAATGGCACGAGCGATAGCAGGTCGGATTCATGGACAGTCCAGACGCGGAAGGAAACCCCGACTGTTGTCATGACGTATACAGATTCCAGCTTATTTGTGCTGATGCATCGCTTGGCTGCATCCAGTGCTTGGAACTCGACTTGCCTGACATTACCAGAGGGGCGTTGAAACTCAATCCAGAGCACAGCCGACAAAGTGTCATGTCTGCCGTCATATCTCTTCACCATCGCATCAACCCTTCTGCGGGAGTCGTCAGGAGGCATCTCACATGAGACCATGTAGCCAAACCTGCCAGAATGTGGAGGACTGGTACTCGATATCTTGAGCAGCATCCCTGTAAAGCTTTCGAAGAAGGCCAACGGATGGTACGACACTCATGTTGGGTGGTCTTTAGGAAACGAGATGAATGTTTGTGGGGATTGAAAGGCGACGTAGTAGTCTTGATCGGATGTGTATGAAGTAGGACACAAATAGTTCCAGAATGCTTGGAAAAGCTTGGGATAAACTCGTAATTTAAATGGAAGGTATGCTTTGAGGTTGATGCTTTGGCTTCCGAGTGACGGGCTATATGTCTATTTTATAGGCAAAAGGGAGCCGTAAGCGCTTTCTCCAAGCTTGGTGAACCTTTCCAGGATCGTGTTTGCCGCCCAGATGAAACATGGCCATGTTGGGATACTCACCTTCGGCGGCAAGAGGCCCGAACTTTTGTTGACCAATTACGTCGGTAAAGTATCATAGTATTAGACACCATAGTATATAGCAAGTAGAAATTACAGGACGTCAAAAATTCCAAGCACTTCATGCTAGCATCGGAAAAAATCTCTCGAGAATTTGGAAAGTTCCTCAACAATCCATTCATTGGGTTGGTGATTTGAAGTCCTTTCGCGTCAGAAACCGCGACAGCGTAATGATTGATTTAAAGGACTACTGAGAGAGCAGTCTACGTGCGTGCAATAGGCGCCGATATTACGAGTATGTTCTTAATTTTGGGTATGGCGTCTTACTATTCCCGTTGCACCGGCTGACTAAAAAAAGGTTGCCCTGAAAGTTCCCACTTATTCTTCGTCTCAAGCTGACAAGCGGGTAGCCTACATCGCCTCGGCCCCAACAAAGCTAATCTTCTTTCCAAATATGTTGACAAATGTGTCCCATCTCTTCGCAAAGTACTGACACACCTATCATTTATATTGCCTAGGTTGATTGCCCATGGCCTACCAAGCGGTGGGCTTGAACTTGACGTCGCAGAGCTGGAACAGCGCAGTGGCTTCGATCCTAACGCCTTCAATCGCCTGATTCCCATGTTCGAGGGTATCAACAGCTCAGAAGCCATGCTTACAGATATGAACGAGACACCGACATGGCCGACGAATCAATTGGCAACTTACGTAGATGATGAATCTAGTGAGCCATCGGAGGATGCACTAACGGGTTCGACACCTGGAGGTTCGAACGCGGAAATGCAGGGAGATCCCGACAAAGGATCGTTCATGATGGTCCCAGGGCAAAACGGGCTCTGTCGAATTGGCTTTGACTTCTCGTGAAGTCGAACAGCCAAAAGCAACGCTTCGCGCTGAGGACGCATGTTACTAAATTTCGGGGGTTCAGAACGTTCCGCCGAGGTGGAGTACATGCTGGGTGATGGTCGTCGCTTCCGCTTCCTGGCTAAGCAGTGTTTTAAAGTCCCAGCTCCCAGCCTGAATCGTACTTCCATTCATCAGTAGTGGCACCTTGGAGGGCACAGTTTCGATTTACTGTGTATCAATACTGTATATTCTTCTTCTTTGTCCATCCGCTTTAGCAACAAATCTACGTCATTAACTTGCGTTAAATTCTTGACGAGGCGAAACTGTGGCAGCATAACTGGTTAGGTTGACTGCACCAGCATCCCAGGCCGCCCCGGCCAAGGTACACCCACGCGCTGAAGATGGCGTACTTCAGTAAATGTTGCCACTAGCGACGCACAACTCCGCAGGTGCAGTGATGGTGACTGCACCGTAGGCATAAAGTCGAAATATGCTGCCAGCTAGGCTACTGATGGCCTCCTTCTTGTATAATAATTCGAGCAAATGCCCCGCCATTCTGCGCTTCTTATGGCGCAATCTGTTCGCAGGCCAGCGCGCAAGCGCACATAGATGGACGCCACGCGCCGCCCTAAAAGGTCAGCGCTCAACGGTTGTGGCCCCAAAACACCCGCTCAAATGCGCTGGCCAGGCGTTGACAACACCTAAACTCGGCTGGAGGTGTTGTGTTTTCCTCCGTATACCACAACTTTCAGAATTGGAAACTGTTGCTCTGAGCCTTAGTGCCATATTTGGCGCAAGGCAACGTAAATCAAGGAAGAGTGTTCTATTTTTGTAACACCACAGTTATCCCACTCTTGGAACGAATATATATATATGGGGCGATAATTCCCAAACCTACACAGAAGCAAGCAAGCCCACCATGCCCGTTTCACATGCAGACAAGCAGAAAACGCGAGATAGATCCAGCGAAAACTTCAGGAAAAGGTGGCGTACTTTTGTAAAAAAGTTTCCCGAAGCGAGCTCATGAATGGCAAAGAGATCTGCCGGGTGTTCCTTCTTCCTCTTACTGGTGTGGGAATATGATGCCTCCGCCAAGTTTACAGACTGCCGCGCAGGGAGACATGGCTCGGGGCACGCCAAACAGCCGGGAATCCTCACCATCTACCTCTAGCATTATCAATTCGGTATTCGACGAAACTGAAGATACCGATAGCACAGATGATCCTGACATGGCAACTGACGGGGTTCAGATCATTGATGCTAGCATGTGGGCTGATGCGATCGCCTTCACGCTTGATGAACTGCTGGATTCGCAAGAGATTGCGACATTTCCACAATAACAGTTGTGTTTCCGGTACTGCTCTGTATTGAATTGACATAATGAGATGTTTCGCCTGACTTGGGAGTTGTGTGTACTGTTGGCTTTACCTGCCCAGGGCTTACCTCCATATCACAAAAGATCAACGCGCGCCAGACCGCTGACATCAGCGGGTGGTTATATTTTTTTTGGCGATTTTTATTCATATAGCCAAGAATGAAGCTAAATAAGCTTTCTACCGTCATTATATTACCGGTAATATGCGTTGCAGTATTAATCCTATACCTACGAATGGTCGACCACAAAGTTCCTGTAAAACAAGTGCCCCCAAACAGCCACAAACAGGCCTACAGGAGGAAATGATTACAGGGCCATTGCGGAGAGAAGCTTTCCCGGGTAAGCCCCAGCGCGTGCGCGGAGGCTGATGGTGGTGACGGTGATGTTGGCAGTAGAAACGAGGACTAGTTCGTTACGTTGCAGAAGAAAACAATCATCAAATTGCCTCGCAAGTCTATTTACAGACTCAACTCAATACTAAGTATTCATCAGCATCGGAATGATCCACTCTTGCCTCCATCGGACCGCGTACAAAACATTCTCCGCGCAATTCATGAGAGCCGCTGGTGGTGTATGCTACAATGAAGAGTACTTTCAAACCATGGATAAAGAACACCGAATCTCCAGGAGAAATGTGAACCGAGCCAAGTCCCAACTTCCCAGTTTCTGTAATAAAGAAGGTTCGATGACGACAGAGCTCCGCTGCGAGATATGCGTAACGAGTGGATTCCTCGCGCCCATGTTCTTGAGATGTTCTTTGCCACAGTGCAACTATGTTTCTCGCAGACCAGTGATCAAAATGCATTCTGACATTTTCCGGATTAATGCTGTTTTGCTCCTGAGTTTCATTTCGGAGCTTTCCATCCATGACCAATGTAGAGGCAAACGCAGCTTTGATGTCACTGTTTGCCAAACTTTCCACCGCAATTTCGAACCAATGGTTGAAGATAGCGTGCTCTGTTATACCCAGATTCTCGCATAACTATGGACAACAGGGCGCTCCGCATAGTATGATTGTGTCCACTTTCAACGCCCGGACACGCAAAGTTTGGGAAGTCTTGTTGTGCTCATAATCCGGGATTCAATATTGTGGTCGAGAAGGGAGCCATCATATGATCTCTAGGACTTGCTAAAGGTGGCACAGGTCGCGACTCTATCCGCCAATCTGGCGCCCACGTTGCGATATCATCTGCTGGAGAATACCTACCGAGAGAAACTTGGTAGCCGTTTGACGACAAAACATGAGCGCTGTAGTCTCCACAGCCGGCAAAGTGTAAGATCTCGAGACTGCCACTGCGGTGTATACGATCTGAAGCAAATCTTATGAACAAATCTGTAGATGGCAGAGTGTACTGAGCTGTGAACCAGGCATCTGTCGGGTTCTTATACAATGCGATGCCCAATAATGCATTTAACCGGTCAGCCTCGTTCTCGCAATGCCAGCTACTTAGCGTCTGTGCTATGTGAGGCAAAGCAAGTTCTTTTGCTGCGGTTACCTGCTCTCGTATTTTTTTTTTTTTTGAGTCTGCAGGCGCGATGGAACGGCGCAGAAAGATGCGGTGTAGGCGGGTCGGAAACAAGCGAGGATAGCTTATAAGCCGCTTCGAAGAATTGCTGCCCTTCCATGGACTGAGCACCGCAGTGTACCACAAAACGGGTCGCTAAGGCTACTTCCTCAACGATCCACAGCCTTTCGAACCAAGATCTTTGACATAGTGAAGCAACCGCCGTACCCAGAGAGTTTGATGCATCGAAGAGATCGGTAAAGCTTCCCACGTACCCCTGGGATACCAGATCGTTGTAAGCTTCATACATCTGTTCTCTGGCACTAGTAATGTGAAGTAGCTTGAAAGCAGCATCGCTGTGGTTTTTTTGAACACCACCAAGCCAACATATAACTTGGTCGGCTTGTTGAAGTATTCTGGACATAAGGTGAACTTGTAGCTGTTTTTCGCAAGTATCCAGTTGATTGATGCAGATCTGATCAACCCACAGAGTGACTGATGAGTTTCGGATTGTAAGCTGCGAAAACGCTTGAAATAAAGATGTACTAATTTGAAAAGGGTAACCATCAATCAGCACTACTGGATCATTTAGTCTTCTGAGCCCCCAAACGTAGGATAAAGCTTGGTATTTTGGCTGATCTTGTAAGTTGACAACTTGCAAGCTTCCGCAAAGCTGATCGCTCTGGGCGAAGTTAAGATTCGAACCGTCTCGCCTTCGCCAAGCTGTTTGTAAAATTGAGCACATTTTATGGACAAGGTATCAATACGGTAAAGAGAAAGATGATGCTGTTTGTAGCCGCCACAGCCGATCAGGCACGCATTCCAGCGCCGTTGCCGCACACTGTCTGGCGCGCCCGTACTAGGAAACACGCACCACCGACGCTGGCCACATCGAGCTAGGCTCCTCCACTCACCCCAACCTAAGTAAGTAAAATTCAATCCGACTGACGTACGCTCTCTCAAACGCTGACTCGACATGGCCGACTACGCAGTCGACGACGAGATCGAGGCTTTCTTTGCCAAATCGACTGCAACAATAGAAGAATGCGAGGCGAAGTGTCGAGAGCTCACGCAAAGCTATAGGCTTGCTCCAGTGCCTATCCAAGGCGTGTGCAGCTACACCATGTATGGCGGTGACAACTTAGAATACGTTGTGCAGTGCCGTCTGAAGTCGCTGGCACTCAAAACGGAGATGTCGAATCTGGCCACCAACGTTCATGGTTCGTTGGTACCGACAGTATCATTTCACGGCGAGTTGGGCACTGAGCAGGACCGGCGCGAACCCCTACTGGTGTATCTGATGACGCGCATACCAGGCATCACACAGCTAGACTTTGTTCTGGCTCGCAATATTCCTCAAAGTGCGCCGGAATTTTATCCATTTCGTCAAAATTTCTTTTCAAGCGTTGCAACGTAAGCCGCCACGAGCTTCATTGCATGCATTTACTGACAAACCTAGTTTCTTCGCACAGTCGTGGCTCGCTCCGCAGCAAGTTTGTGCAGAAAATCGCGATGGACTAGAAAAAAGCTACAGGCGAGACTTGAACGCTCTTTTGGATGGCCTCCCAGAGAGGTTTCAACCGTGCATCCACATTTGCCTAGCTTCGCTCGCCGACATGCTTGCGCTGCCCTTTGTTCTCCTTCACAAGGACTTTGGTGCTTGCAACCTGCTCGTGGATCCTAGCTCATGCTGTTTAAATGGTGTAATCGACTGGGCTGAGGCTGCCATAAGCCCTTTTGGCCTGAACTTGCACTCTCTTCAGGCATTTACGGGGTCAATGCACCTTCGGAATGGCTGGTCTAGATTCCCTGACTACCACTCTTTGGAAAATACGTTTTGGTCATCTTTCACCAGAGAAGTTGGCGGCATACCACCTGAAACGCTGCTGACTATCAAAAGGGCCCGAATGCTCGGCCATTTGCTGTCACATGGCTTCACTAGCCGCCTTGCTAACGAGGCTGAACCTACGCCACTGAAAAATGATGACCATGGTCGATACAACATGATGTATCTCGATGCCTACTTGATCAATCCAATCACGAAGCTCGATGGGGTGGATTAGGGTTTGCATTCAAGTCAGAACCGTATGAATACATTTGACTTCCTTCAATCGTCATGTCTACATTTTTTTTCGAATCGTACCTGAAATTGAGGCGCAGTTGGGCACATCAGGCACCAACGCACAAGGTTTGCTCCTCTTAGTGGATGCGTGAACAGGGATGGCGGCGCGGAATATGTGTACTGCAGATGCAAGCTTTTGTTAAGAGATGGAAGCTTATCCAATCATATTATCCCGATACCGTGCCGGAAGAAAGTGTACAAACCCCAAGCACGCTGCCTAACGCCCCTCTGCAGCCACTCGGTTGCCTGTCGTGACAAGTCAGAATAGGTCGCATAGTCAGCCTGGTCAGAGGAGCTCAGAGGAGCTCGGAAAGTCTCCCTCACTGGAGACGATCATTATAGAAAGGATGTGTTCCTCTTCATATATTAATAATTACCCAAGTTCTTTTGTTCCGCACCTCTGGGCAACGTTTCTCTAACAATTTTCTGAAGTCCTTCACGTCTTAACATGGCTGCACTTGTTGCGGCAGTGCCCGCTCTTCCTTCTCTCGAGGTTGCCTTGCGTGATCATACCTTTGCCGATAGCCGTAGGCTGTGAGTAATATTTTCAGCATAAAATCAAATATAATGCACAGGCTAATCAAGTCCAGCTATAATCAGCTTCTCGACGATTCTCAACAGCCACCTGTGGCCGATAACCACATCAAGAACTTAGCGGCTCTCTTCGCGCAGCATAATGCCCATCGTCTCTTGGGAATACATCTCATTCACGGCCATTTCCATCTTCCTCAAGATTCGATTCTACTTGGAAAGAACTTCAAGGAACCACGGGGCCGCTGGGCTCAGTTCACCATTGCACCAGACGTGGATCCGGCCACTATCCACGGTCACATTTTCGCTCTTAGTAAGAATCGCCTCTGCCCCTACGAATTCCAGGATGGACCTCTTCCAGACCTCTCTGAAGTCAGCAGCGAATTCTTACCAGCGTTTGTCACTTACATCACCGAAAATGGCTTGGGTGATATGATAGGTCTCCAGGTTCTGGGAGAATGCAATGAGATCAGCATGAGCGAGCTAATCCTCGACGACGGCACTGTAATGATCCAATCGGACTTGCTAAAAGGCTGTTCTCCGAGTCGAGTCACAGGCTGGCGCTTTGAGAACGGGCCTGAAGGGCCACGGGCTTGCCAAGCCAACGAAACCGACTTCAGGAAACCACAAAGTTTTCAATGCTGGCAAGCCGCTTCCGAAGCTTGAGACCATTGATGATCTGAAGAATGCGCTCTTGGCCGTTGGTGTTTTGTGAAACGGTTACAGTAACATTGAAATATGGATATCCAAGTTATTGAAATGATCTCCCTAATGAAGTTTCGAGAAGAAGTGTTATTAATATTGTTGTATGCGCGGGGTAAGGAGGTCAGATTACGCCGCAGTGATAAATTATCTCGCCCATCCATTTCCGCGAATATAACCCTGATTTATTAAGGCACCATTTCCAAAAGTATTATTGGACACGCTCCGATTCTGTACATTCGTGCGTTCGGTGTTGGCCTAAACAGGTCTGAGAGAAGCAAAATTCCAACGGTCAGTGAAACTGTTATCCAGGGAACAAAAGGGGTACTGACCAAAGATCGGTCGAAGTTGAATCATTGAACTTCTACTCCCACAGGACAACTCCCACCTCTCTTCATAAGCATCCAGAACGAATCCATCCTCATCATTGATGGTCTTCTCTTCTCCGTATTGAAGATAATTTATAGCGTCCAGCAGCAAATTGCATACGGGACAGCCGCCAGAAACGGACTGGATCAACTCTTTTATACGGCCCCAAGTCCATCTCTGGCCATGGCCTCGGAAGGCTGGTCCTGACTGCAACTCCACGCAGCGACCACAATGCGGCAATGGAGGATGATCAGGGTTTGGCGTATGAGCTACACGAGAAAGGATATCAAAAAACGTAGCCAACAAGTCAGATGTTTTCTGTTCCATACTCATCGTTGTATCTCGATGCAGCTGGCCGATAGGTTCCAACATCATGACTCTATCAAAGACCTGTCGTGCCTCAGGTTTTGGTAGACTGTCGGAACTTACGATGAGACTCTTTGCAATCTTTTCGGCCCCTGGTAGCCCGTGAATTGCGTCTTGTTTGCTGTATACGTTGGTAGAAGAGCCGCTATCGGTAACGCAGCTCTTCCTTGCTGGGAACTGTGCGCCCTTTGACAAGAGAATTCCCACAATTTCACGATCCCTGCCCAGAACAGCCAAGTCTAGAGGCTGCCATCCGAGCACCGATTGATTGACATCCGCGCCATGCTCAAGTAGCAGATTGATTACGTCGACACTTTGATGCCAGATTGCTCGAAAGATAGGAAGGTAACCCCCAGGCTCCGACCGTTTGTGGAAAGGAAGAGTGGAAAACCAGCAAGATACCGAGCTGGGAACTGTCGGTATGTCTGGGAGCACACCGTGCCGAAGCAAGAACTCAACCCACCTGGTCGACCGGCGGCAAATAGCCTTGTATAGCATCGTCTGCCCTCGTGCATTGTATATGTTCCCGTCAGCACCTCTCGATAGGAGCAGAGCTACGGTATCCATCGAGTCCGCTAACATAGCCATGTGTAGCGGCGTATTGCAGTCGGCCCATGTATCGAAGCCCATGTACGCGGTCCAGCCCTCTTTGCGCCTTTGCTCCGGGTCATCGACTAAATTGGTCTCACTCCACTGCGAGTTGATGTTCATGCCGCGGTCCACGACCTCTACGGGCCTATCTCTTGTCACTGACGGCCACCTGATACCTGCTCGGACGCTTCCTGTCAGCAAGCCTAAGGCTCGCGAGAACTCTAATGGGCCATTGCGTCTTGAGGCTGCTGGAGCAAGAGTTGCCGTGCTCTCCCACAACCAACATTGAATCGGTACCTCAGGCATGGCTGGCCTCCTATTTAGACACTCTTTCTTAAGAATTCAAGCTAGAGGCCAGGCGGTGAAAGATTGTACCTATTTATAAATGTGTAGAAAATTTGCTGCTCATCAGTAAGACACAGGGCATCTGGTCGAACCTGACAATTTTGTGATTTCCTTTGCTCGGGAGTAGGCAGTGTTCATATATGAGGGGACGCAGCCTTGCGTAAGCCTGAACTGACACATTCTCGACTTCAGTATGTATGCGGTGGGAAAGGGCAGAAATCGAAAAGAGCGCAAATGAGGCAGCACACGCATCCCAAAAAAAAAATGAAGTTGTCGCCCCCATGTAGTATCAATATAAGAAGTCGATTTCACGCGCCCTTTTGCCTACGTTTGGTCTTGACAGGCAATGATCGAACTGGGCTAGTCTACGATAGATCCGATCACTGGGAGCAACCCCACAGCGGCGATCAGGTGGGACACTGTCAAGATCTTGGCAAACACGTGATCAGTCGCGCCAGTCCTTTGTTTACGTTCCCACTCCACATTCAGCTACGGGAATTCGTCTCTCCTTGACCCTTTCGTCCTACGAAGAACAAAAAGGCCAAAAAATGACTATAAGTGAGGAGCAAATCAGAGTCATTGAGGACTATCTGCTCAAAGACTCGCTAAGTCATTTCTGGGCCAATTTATGCGCTGGAGCGTAGGACGGATCGTCGCATACACGAGGCCACGCATCAGAAAGGACACAAACCCTTACAATCACACGAAGACGGGGAGGTCATGAATGAAACTGTGCCCTCGCGTTGCAGAGATACATGAACAGACTCGCGGCACTGGTACAAGATTATGTGTACCACGGGGTGTCATGCTACTATTGCGTTGACGGCTACATTCATAGCAGTGCAGTGAACTTACTAATGCGTAGTCTGCGTTGTGTGCTGACAATGAGCATGTAATCGGCCGCCACGACGGATGCCCTTCGAGAGACGACACGAGCTACAAGACCACGACAGGCAGTTGTGCAGTGTTGGCGAAGGGCAATGTAGATGATTACAGCTGCGGGTGAACTCCAGTCCCTATGCATGGTCGGCGTCGGTCAATACTTCGTGACGTTCCCACCCAACGATTCCATGGTGACGTTGCCTTTGACTGGGCTGATGTTAAGAGCCTGCAACACCATCTGATCTTCGAGGTTGATCCCGGGTTCAGTAGTTCAGTAGTCCATCAAAACCTTGTGGGGGGGGGTTCAAGTAGGAATATGTCGCGGCAAAAGGTGGCGCAGCCGACTGGCCGTAAGCTTTTCGCCTCATCATGTTTTGTATAGCTAGTTCTACCGTGACAGAATAACATATTTCTTCTACGTGGCTGGGAAAGGTCACATTCACGTAATTGAGGTCATCGCAGTACAAAACGCACATGGAGTTCACGCACAGCCCAAAGCTGATGAAGTCACTACCGGCTGCCGGCCGCCTCATCGGCCTGACCAAACCCTGATTTGAGATCAGAATGGCAATTACCTGGCTAGACTCGAACACGTGGACGTTGGATGACATATCTTTGCGCATTTTGCTGTACGCGTTCACACTCGGCAAGAGTTCCCCAATCCGGGGGAAATAATCATCATGCACCAACGTCTCCAGCTGGGCGACTATGGTGATAATTTACGCAGTTCAATGGACCCGTCAACATCGCAAGGGTTGGTCTTCAAGGCCATCACCCTCACTGTGACGCCTCTGGACCGCGGTTTTACTCGATCAGTACCTTCGACTGAGGAGACAACACTACGTCGAAGCCCACGATGGTGAGGTGCATGTGTCAGTGTCGGTCGTAGCATCGTCACCCGCCAACTTTCCTATTGAGAGGTTGTAGACGTCCGTACATCAACCCAACTGACCCGCAGTGACACTTGCGTAGGTGCAGCGGCTCGTAATGAGTACTCCGAAGGGTATTTTTTTCGTGTGACAAGACACCGCCTCAAAGTGCAGCCATACTGGCGTAGACCATGAGTAGGCCATGAATCTGGTGCGTTACCAATAACACCATTATTAAACAAGCTCTCCTTTATGGAAAGAACATGGAATGGTCATGGCGCACTGTCTACCAGCTGACGCCCTGCCACTAATCCCGGTCCATGTATCAGTCTCCGAGCTCGAGATATCCTACCAGTCAGCCAGCAGGACACATTGGGAAAAGCGACAGAAGGACTCTCAACTGTTTCCTCCCGCGCAGCAATTCGGGGCCAGCATGCGACGATACGGCTCACACCGAAGCGGCAAGATTCCTTTCCCGATTCTCTGCTCGTTCCGCGGAGCTTCCGGAGTGACTGGGGCGTGCATGGACTGGAAACATCACTTTGAACCACCCGAGGTGATGATCGCAGCCGTCTTCGCAGCCAGACCTGAGTCTGTATGTGCGTATATATACTGGCTCGCACACCATCAGACCACTGCCGTCGTCGCCCGATGACTTGACATCGGAGACCTGGCCAACACCTGGGGACCCGTACACACATCAATCACCATCTCACTGGTGCTTCTCTCGTTGGTGGTACATCTCCGAACCAGTCGAGGACAACGTCACCGGGCCGTTGTCCAGTCCGCAGTGCCTGGCACGGAAGGGCGGTTGGTATTCAATCACAAACGAGAAACGCGTGGTCGAGCATCGGTAATTGTATCATCGGATGGGCCACCTGTTTTCCGCTATTTTCCACGATCAACCGCGCAATCTTGTCGAGATAAGCGCTAGCAACCTCTACGTTGTGTTTCTGAAGCAGATCCGATCGCGGTGCCAACACCGCGACCGATTGCGTATTAGATGTTCGATCAAACCCATGATCTGAAAAGCAGCCTTTCAAGTAGCGGACAACCTGCCAGACTCATTCGTTCTGCCTGGAACGCCCGATGAAAAGTCCGACTCCGGGATCGACCTGAACTGAGTCAGAGATAAATATACAGCACTGTGCCGCGAGTAAATTGGACACGACTGTTCTCGAAGATGCTGTACATGATCCGATTCGCTCTGATGTCACCACACGATCCGTCACGATTTGGACTTTCGATTCCCGTCACATCTGGCGGCATTGTCCCAGACGGCGCTCTTCGAAGGAGGTGACATAGTCTGCTGCTTCGACTCGGGTCTTGATCGTCTTGGTCCCGACCTATTTCTCCCCTTCGTCCATCTGCCTTAACTTCTTGTTTTGATCGTTCTTGGAACGGTCGTCGACGACTCCCGCGGGTTCCGCGATCACCCTCCAAACTCAGGGACAGACAGGCCCCAATTACCTGGCCGCCGTCACTGCCCTGTCACTATCCTCCGGACTTGTTCTTGCTTCCCACGGGCTGAACCCAATGTCTAACTGGTTTAGATGCACTTCATCTGGTCTATCCTGACCGGGCTGACGCCGGCTTGTCGGCAGCGAAACGTTCTCATGGATGGACAGTCGAGAATTGATGCTTACGCTCACTGGTTTGCACGACTTGCTGATTACGTTCCCCTTCATGTTCTCGAGCTTATTGGTCCCCGCGCTCATACACTTGGCCCAATTCTTGAACTCCTCGCATCGCTTCAATCTTCTCCTCTGTGAAAGCTAGGTGGACAAAGTACAGGTACAGCTTGCTGTTCTCACACAGACCGACTCCACTAACGTGAGACAGTGGGACGTAGTCCGAGGTCGACGCGTGATCAGATGTTGGACCCGGACGTGACTACCAGCTCGCGGAACTTTCGGTGTAGGCTGTAGATGATGCTAGCTACGGTGACCGTGAAATCTTCTCCAGGATTTTCCGCCGGACGGAGCCTATTCGATCTTCCCTGCGAGGAGCTCATCGTGAAGTTGTAAGTGCCTGTCGTTCCTCCGCCTAGAGCTGGAACCTGTCTCCCGCCAATCAGCGTCAATTCCGGAGGACTGACAGTTTGGATGAACAGGAATCGTTGATCTCGCTCATGTCATTGTCAGTTCATATGTACCTGGTCGTCCGATAGTCACGGCATTTATCAACATGAAGTTGAAGACAAAGGTCGCGTACTGTGTCTAGCAGAAGTTTGCGACGCCGCAGTGCGTTCACTTAGATGATATGTATCAACCCCGATTCCACTGCCGTAGTAGCAGAGTCAGTCAGGTACTAAACAAGAAGACATGATGGAGGCTGGCCATGAGGAGCGCTGACCACGAGTGTGTAGATGGGTGTACATGAACAAGACCGGAAGCACCGCCGCAAAACTATAGAGGTGTACGTGAACAGCCTCAAAGTCGGGGATGAGCTGGCTAGCTGACCGACTGGCACGAATTAGGTCCACAGAGATACCTCTGGGCCCCTACCACGACATGATAGAGATTGAGGACACCGAGGCGGGGGAGTTCTTCCAAGACAAAGGGGCGGGCCTGGAGGATGCCTCAGGGAAATGTCAGCGAGTACAACCGGACTTGCAACGGTCCTCGATCTCGGTTTCGGGAAGAGGAAGAAACTCTGAGAAGCTGTTGCCGCGTACGGACGGAGACACATCGTTCCCAAACATGATGGCTGGCCTGAATCTCAATGTGCGCCACGCCTTGGTGAGCTGGGACGGGCCGAACGTGACCATCCGCTCCGATCCTCAGCGCCACGCGTACGCCACGACCGCCATGGTGAACAGCCCAACTAGGGTTTAGGTCGATCCTCGATGTTGCATGGAACAACAGCGCTTCCCGTTCCGTGAGTCCGTATGCCGTCTCATCTACATCCATGACATGTCAGATACCGCTTTCTCTACGCCGTACAGTACATGTCTCTGACGGGCCCGGGCCCTGGTGAGTAGGACAGGCTCAGCCAATGTGGACCTGCCCAGAATCGACCGGACGTGGTCCACTATAACACAGGCAGTCAACCAGCGATTTCGGGATGTAACCTTTCCAGGTGGATGATCAGATGACAGCCGACGGGGACCGGGCTTTGGCGCCTCGTTGAGACGCTACCCTGGACAGCCCTTTTTATCACAACGCTACAGCGATGAGAATGTTTCTGTGAACATGTGGCATTACCGGGATCCGGTCCGGGATCGAGATTTACGTAAAAGTCTGCATAATATGTAGAAGGGCGTGCCGCTGTTTGTTAAACGGTTGGCCGGTCAGGGAAGACAGCAACAGAAGAAAGCGGAAAGGACACTACTTGGGTCATCCAAGTCTCCGTCCTGGGTCGTCGATCGTCAGGAGCAAGCCATGCGGGACCAGCCACCACACATTCACAGCAGCTCACAGACAGCCAATACCCAAGGTCATGGTATTGTTGTAGGACAACGGGGGGGGGGGGGGGCGGGCTCCCTCCCCCGGAAGGGAAGACGCCAGCGTGGCAAGCCCCATCTGTCAAGGACACGAACGATCTCGTACCCAATCGAAGGCAGTCCAGCTCATCGACAAGCGGGTTCTGTCAAACGATGGTACCCAGTCACACACCCCTGCATAGCCCAGTGGGCACAAATTAGACTCGGTCATGCACGTGCCTGCGAGCATGAACCGCGAAGGACCATTGGGAAGGAAAGCAACATTGCTTATGACGTTGTGAGAATAACAATCCGTGTCCCTACAATGATGGGCAATAACGAATTTGATGGACAAAGCCTAATTATACTGTACGTGCGTATTTGCCCACAGGATGCCCAGTTCTGGGCGATGTCGATCTGCCGCGGGGTCGTGCATGAAGAGTAAGACATGACCAAGCAGCCGCGGCCGAGAACAACAATCGGCGCTGGGTACAGTTCCGACAAAAGCCCGAAGCAAGCAAGACATACATGTATGCGATCAAGTCGGCCGTGATCAAGTGACTGGTCCGAGGCATGAAGCGTTGTTTCGACAAACGCCGTGCCCGTCAACGTTTGAGCGGGCTCCCAGGAACCCGGCCGGGGGGGAAGGGGGAGCGGCCGAGCGCGCGCGCGCCCGAGTAATGAGCCAGGCCGGTTTTTTTTCTCTTCTTCGCGTGTAAAAGCGGGCTGACCCAGCGGCAACGACCGCGGGTACGCAAAGGCGACAATCGACATCTGGCTGCCTCCGGAACATGCCACTCCTGTCACAGAGGAGCATTCACCTCTGATGGCAGTCCCAGCCCGGCTGATACTTGAGTCAGATCCTGTGCGCCCGCGTTGGGTCCAGGACGACGGATTCGTTGGGGGGGCCGTATGCATGCGTGTAAGTACGCATGCATGGCTTTCTCGAGCGGTGGTACAAGCGGTGGTACGAGGCCTCTATGGACTTGACTACATCTCTTGACAATACCGATCCATACGCACTGGGCAAGGCAAAAAACCTTGGTACGAGCCGCTGCGCGTGCAATATCAAGGCAGCGGAGTCTGACTGCCAAGAGGGGGCCGGCGGCCGTCTTTGTAGGTACACAACACGATTAAAAAAAAAAAAACGGCCCGCCCTCCCAAGGTCCTGTAAACCACCGACAGTACCACCACTGCTGGGGCAGGGTCCATTCCGCAAGCAAGCGCGCACAGCTCGCACGGGCAGGAGGAGGCTGCTTGCGTTGCTCCTGTTCGTCCTCGGCCAGAAACACCAGAATCTGCTGCATTCTGCTCCTGTCCAAGGAGGCGCAGCCCACGGTGTCGAGAGAGTGAGAGAGAGAGACATGTAAAGCCAGTCAGCCACTGCGCCGTCATCAATAATCGCCCAATGGCGCCGGGAACCATTGGACGGACTGGGTGCGCCGGCACGGGATTGGTCGGCCGGCTGGGTGGGAATGGATCAAACACGCTCCCTCTGCGAGTCGCGTCTGCCATTCCAGCTCCCCCCCCCTCTACGTACCTCGCGTACGTAAACCCCCCTTCCCGCTTGGCAGGACCGTCGAAAGGGCCAAATTTAAAAGAAAAAAACATGCATCGGGTCCCCCGTCTCGCTCGAGTGCTTGTGCTGCGCAGTGTAGAATGCAATGCCCGTTTTTTTTCCCTCTACTGCCACGGGGGCTAGCCAGTCGGGGGATAAAAATAAAGTAGAAGCAAAAAAAAAACAACATATGCAGGCACGAACCACAACACTCAATAACAACACCACCACCCACTATTACCTGGCTCTTACCTTGCGCAAACCGGCCGCGTGTGCCGCATCTGCATTCGTCCGAGTTACTTTTCCTTCTTCCTTCTCTTCCTTTTGTCCTGCCAAACTCCTGCTGCGTCGTCACTTTGTCCCTTATACACGTTTGACCTGAGCATCCCCCCCCGGCTTTGCCCCGTACATGTTATTATTTCATCTGCCAAGGTCACCTCCACAAATCCCAAGCCGCGGCTATAAGTGACCCGCCGTTTGTTATCGCGCCGCAAAGCAACAAAACTTTTTTTTTTGGCCCGCCGTCCCCTCGCAGCAGGTCTCGTCACGTCCTCGAGGTTTCCCAAACCAAAACTCCCCCCCCCCTGCAGCACGCGCGCGCCGGTCACCAATTGCTCACCAAGCTGCATTGGCACGCAAGGGGCAATAGGGCGCCGTTGCTGTCAGCCTGTCTCAGAGCCGCTCGGGAGAGCCTGGCATTCTACTTTCCCACGTCGACCGGGGCTAACCCGCCCTTCACGCTCCCCCGGGGCCGGAAAAGGATCAGACGGGGAAGGGGACCGTACAAGGTACGCGTCCGGCATTGAGTCCTTCCTCCGTTTCTGCAACGCTGTTTATCCTTTTCTCTTTTTTTTCTCTCTTAATTCTTCTTTCTGAAACTTTCCGATTGGTTGCGGCACCTCTTTGGCCTTCCTGGCGAAACATTCGGTTTGTTGCGGCACCTCTTCGGCATACGAGGTAAACATCTCGATCCGTTGCGGCAATCCTTCGACATACAACACGTGAATGGTACCCATCAAACCTCCAAGGTCGGCGGCAACACGACGGCGACACTACGACGGCAGCAACACCACGGCGCCAGCTATCCTCATCAAGGATCCGAGCCCCGAGGTCTTCCTCTTGACCTTGGCTGGCTCGCCAGCATGGCTTCCTCTCTCGTCCCCGACCAGCGATCCGATCTCGCCCACGCAGAGAATGGAGATGCTGCCGACGATCCCTTCGTGACCACCTTCAGCAAGTCTGCCCGCCATCGCTTCTCCAACTTCGACCAGGAGCTCTTTGCCTCCGGGCCCGGCTCCTCACCCACGCAAGCCAAGCGCGCATTGGAAGCGCACCTCGCAGAGACCGATCGCCGACTGGACGAGGCCGGGAAGCTGGGCACCGCTCTGGTCTCGCAACGCAAAGTACTCGCCGAGCAGCTTGCCGAGGTCCAAAAGGTGCAGGCCGAGGGGGAGCTCACACCCGACTTGCGCAAGAAGCTCGTCGAGATTGAGCGCGACTTCAACGATGTGGCACGAGAATCCGCTCGAGTCTTTCTGCCCAAGCAGCGGATACCGAGCAATGAAGCCCATCCCGGCTCTCCCTTTGTCCCGGAGGCGCGCAGCGGCAGGGTGAGTGAATCTGTTTAAGCCAACCCTTTCAGCAAACCTTTCAAAACAAAGCTTTTGAGCAAAGCTTCTTGAGGAGCTTTCAAGCACAGCATTTGAGCAAAGTTTTTGAGCGAAGCTTTGAGCAAAGCTTCATCAAGAGTTCTTGAGCAACGCCCTCCAAAGAGCTTCTGAGCAGAGCCTTCCAAGGGGCTTTCTAGCAAAGCTTTCCAAGGAGCATCTGAGCAGAGCTTTGGAGCTTCCTTCCTTCCTTTGCAATCGTCAGCACCCATGCTGCATCATGGCTGACATTGTTGACAGCGTTCCGTCAGCCCCTCCAAGTTCGAAAGCCAAGCCACCGGATCGCCCACCAAGCTCAGTGTTCCAAATCGCAAGATGCGGAACCAACCTTCAAATCGTGTCCACGACATCGAGTTCGCTGCCGAGATCAGCACTTCGCTCATCGTCCAAGTCCGGAACCTGCAGACACTGCTCTCCGAACGAGACAGCGATTTCAAGGAGGCGCAGTCGGACAAGGCCAGGCTGGAGATCGAGGCAGAGAGCCTGCAGCAACGGCTGAAAGCACTTGACGAGAGTGAACACCGCTACAAGGAGGAAAACTGGAATCTGGAGACTCGTCTTCAGGAGATCAGCGCGCAGCAAAGGGAGGCCGCAGATCGTGAGAAGAAGCTCTCCCAAGCCTTGAACCTGTCCAGTGCTGAAAAGGCTGCCACCCAGAAGGAGCTGGACGATGCCAAGCTGTCTCACTCAAGGCTGTTGGAGGAGCACGCCGCCGCCGTGAAGCAACTCGACATCGAATTGGGCACCACCAGGCGCAACATGGTCACGGCTGAGAGCGAGAGAGCCGCCATGCAGCAGAAGATCGATGACCTGACCGGGCAGAACCAAGAGCTCGCCAAGGCATTCTCTGCCCAGCGTTTCAAACCTACAGAGCGGGAATCCGGGTCTGGCTTGAGCGACGAGGATCTCGAAACGGCTGCTGATAACGCCACGCCCGAACACTCACCCCCTGCCTCTCCCGTCAAGGGCACCCCGAGACACTCGATGCTCGAGACGGAGACGATCAAGTCTTCTTTACATCATGCGCAGAGGACCATTCAGAGCCAGAGAAGTCAGCTCCACCGCGAGAAGACGGAGAAGCTGGAACTGCGACGCATCATCCAGGACCTGAGAGATGACCTGGAAAAGACCAGGACCGATCCCAGTGCCGCGTCGACCTCTCGTCGTAACCGCAAGGTAGAATCCAAGGAGTTCAAGAAGCCTGCGCATCTGCTCGGCAGCCTTCGATCGAGCAGATCTGAGATTTTGATGGACGACCCCGATTGGGAGGATAACGCCGGCGCATCACCAACACAGAGAATCTTTGCCGGCGGACCAACACCAGCCCGAAAGGGCTCTGCCGGCCGACTGCGTCAAGCCAATGGGAGCGCGATGCCAACCGACGGTAGCGATCAGTTTGACACGGCCAACGAGGCCAGCGAGTCTGCCTTCGAGACGGCCAACGAACGTGCCACGGAGACGGAAGATTTCCAGACCGGCAACGAAGACATGTCCGGCAGCGACGACAGCACTGCCACGGAAACGGAGGGTGTCCCGAAGGGACTGGGGCGCGGCAAGAGACCCCCGAGCCTGTCCACAGGCTTGTCCCGGGCCTCCCACCGGGCCTCGTTCACCAGCACGGCATCGACCTCGGCGGACGAGGACGCCGTCCCGGAACTGCGCACGCCCACCGCGACGTTGTCGTCCCAGAGGAGCCGTTTCAGGCTCCGCCGAGATCGAGATGCACAGCTGAGGGGCGCGCGGCAGAGCAGCGAGGAGCCGACCATGCAGAGCAGCCCGGCGAGCTACACGAGCCGAGACACGCCTCAAGACGGCGGTGGCCAGAGTCTGTTCGCTGAGCTTCAGGACATGGGCAGCGACGACGAGACCCTCAGCACGGCGACGCCCAGCAGGCGGAGCCTGCGATCTGCCACGCCAGCATCGGCCCGTCACACTCCCTATGCGGCCTCGGGTGTGCCCAAGGTTACCATGGTAGACAGCGGCGTCATGACGGATCCCGTCAACATGACGATGGCCCAGGTATTCCAGCGGCGTCTGGAGCGACCGACTTCGCTGGAATCAGTCGTCTACGCTGGTGAACGCCCATCATTGACGCCGCGAGGTGCCAAGATCTTGCCGTTCGATTCTCGCCGCGCATCTACACTGTCCAACAGCGATGTCAGCGCGCACGGTGAAGAAGACATGGACGTGCTCGCCGAGTTCCCTGCGCCTCCCTCGTCACCGCCAACCATCAGAGCGCCGCCGACGCCCCCTTCGTTGGGCCTATCTCGAATCCAATCGGAGACCGTCGAGCCACGAGGGGAAATCATTGCACCTCCGACGCCACCGACCCTGGGTCTCACCCCTCTCGCCGTGGAGCACGTCGAGCCCGTCCCAGAGGCCCAGATGCCTGCCCCTGAGCTGAGCTTGTCTCACATGGCTTCGGAAGTTGTCGTCCCTGTGTTGCAGCCAGAGCCCACGCCTCCCTTGCTGGCCATGACTGCCATCTCATCTGAGGCAGTCGAGCCTCTGGCTCTCGCCCCGCCCGTGCTGACCATGTCCGGACTGTCAGCACAGGTCCTGGAGCCGATTGCAGAGCCCGTGGCAGAAACCCAACGCGCAGTGCCGCCGGTAGCGATCCCTGCCGCTCTGACAATGTCGTCTATACATTCGGAGCATCTTGAACCAAGAGAGCAGCCAGAGCGCCTGCCTGTCCCGCCTGCCCTGAGACTTTCGGACATAGCCGCAGAGCAGGTTTCACCAGTCTCCGAGGCACCGCCGCTCCCGCCTGCCCTGGCTCTTTCCACCATCTCAACACAACAGACGCAGCCGGTAGTGGAAGTTCCTCCCGCGCCCCCGGCTCTGGTCTTGTCCGCAATCTCTGCCGAGCACGTCGAGCCCATATCAAGCGTGCTCAGGCTGCCGACTCCGCCCTCGTGTGGCCTCTCGGCGATTGCGTCCATCGAGACGTGCCCCGTTTCGCCTCGTAGCCCGAGACGGGATGCTTTCATCCTGCCCAGAGACAATGTTGGCACGCCAGACACATTCGCCGAAACGGTGTTTGGGTCGCGCGGGCAGAAGGAGGACTTTGAGCCTTTCATAGCGGAAGACGACACACGGCAGTCTCGGTCCAATTCGCCGGATGCGAGCACACCTGAATCGCAACGACCATTCAAGGAACTATCAACCAACACCAATCTACGCTCAGCTCGCCGGCAAAGTGTGCCCACGATTGATCAGGGCGCGCAGACCTCACTGACTGCGGGAGCCATTGACCAGCTCATCAAGAGCGGATCTTCACGCACCTTTGGCCACGTCAAAGGTGCCTCTGTGAGCTCCATAGGCACGTCTGACACGGCCGACACGGTGAGAATCTACCGACCGGAAGAAAACTTGGGCGCTCCAGCCCGCAGCAGAGGCAGAGCCACGAGCGACTTGACCTATGACAGTTCGGCTCCCGTGAGGCCTGGAAGCGCAGCCAGCATGCGGGACTCGGCTCGAGACGCACCGCCGTTGCCCTCGAATCATCGCCAGGTCATCGAGTCGGCTCGGCTGGGCTCCTCGCACAGTCAAGGACAGGGCAGCATGGGCCCGCCACTTTGGCCAGCGTCGGCAACAAGACATCGTTCTCAGACGCCCAGTCAGCAGCAGGACAGAAACCTCTCCCAAGCTCGCGCGGGTCGTGATGGAAGCGTGTCCCACGGCACCGTCGAGATACAGTCGTCTGGGAAACCCTCTGCACCGTCGAGGCGGTCTTCGGTTTCCTCCTTTGCCTCTGAGATTGACAGTCGGTTCAATATGGCTCCCGGCGATGTGGTCATGGGTCCCGACGGTTTCGGGCTGAACACGGATCCGCGGATGATCCAGGCCATCACCCAGACCATGATTGGCGAGTTTCTGTGGAAGTACACGCGAAAGACGGGTCGCGGCGAGTTGTCCGAGAATCGTCACCGTCGTTATTTCTGGGTGCACCCCTATACTCGGACTCTATACTGGAGCAACACGGACCCCTCCACGGCTGGCCGGTCCGAACTCAAGGCCAAGAGCGTTCCCATCGAATCAGTTCGCGTTGTGACAGACGACAATCCCATGCCTCCGGGGCTGCACCGCAAGAGCATCATCATCATCTCCCCCGGACGGACCATCAAGTTTACTTGCACAACCGGACAGCGACATGAGACCTGGTTCAACGCACTCTCGTATCTCCTCCTACGAACTGGTGAAGAGCACCGAGCAGATACGGAGGACCTGGTCGGCCACATCACTCAAGAAGATGTGGACGAGTTCAACCCACAGACCAGACGACCTCCCCCCGGCAACGCTCCAAACGCCAAGACTCCTACTTCGCTCTCATCCTACAATTCCCGTACAACGCGGAACGACTCCCCGGCTTTCAACATGTCGATGGACATTCCCACTCTCACGCCTTCTGGTCACCATAAACAAGGCATCGCCACAAGCCGGACTCCGGCGGCGGGCACCTTCAGCAAGCTCAGTGGCTACTGGCGGTCAGGCGCACCCAGGCTCTCCGGAACGCTCACTGGCCTTCGCGGAAGAGGAGCCTCCAGCAAGTGGGACGTCTACGAGGCCAGCGCAGTGCATGACAGTGCAGAAGATTTGCGCGAGATGATCGAGAGGCAAGACCGAGAGGCAGATCGGCTGGAAAACGTCCGGGCCTGTTGTGATGGACGGCACGACGTGGGAAGCTTGCCACGCACAGCCCGCCGCGGTCGAAGTTACGGCCCGGGCTCACACGCGCACCCTGGTCCCTCTGTCCCCAACACGCCCATGACTTCACTGCGTTCTCGAGCCTGAGAGATTTGACGCTCACGTCCCATGGTGCCCAAGATGGGAGGAACCATCAACACGGACTGATGTCTTGAAACTCCTCGAAGAGCCAGAACGGAGCGGCAGCAGGAATCATTCCCTCCAAACGAGGACGGAGAAGGCCGGGTACATGACATTCTCCCAACTCGGGTGGTGGGCATTTTGAGTTGCCCCGACTTGATAATGATCCAACCAGCACTTCTACGACTTTCTTATTTCTCATCTTTTCATCCTTTTTTTTTTTTTTCCCGCTTGAACTATTCTCCAAGACAGACGCATCAGAATACGAACCATGGCCCTTGGCTTGCTCACAATCATTGAGAGGTGAAAGACCTCTACTCAGCATTTCCTTCTTTCTCGCCCTGATGTTTTATCTTCGTCATACGCATGCCTGCCCTAGGTCACCAGCGCACAGCTTTCGATCCATGTCCTGTTTTCTTTGCAACGCACAGTCCCGCCGCGTCAGCACCTCGAGCGCAGCGAGGTCAGCTCCCGGCAGGGCCGCCGGAGGCAAAAGCCAAGTCTGCAGGCTTTGCCATTCGCGTTGCTCGTTTGCCTCCCGAACTGGGCGGATGACGACGGCAAAGTGCATACTTGCGATTGGTTTCCAATGTTCAAGGTTGAGTCTTGAGATCGTCTCGTCGATCGATGCGCAGCTCATGCTTTCGACACGACTCATCATGCTTCTCACACGGGTCGATGCTTGTCTCCCCCTTGGTAATCTGGGAAATTGAAGCTAAGACGGCGAAACTGCGTGTGTATACTACCTCTCCAACGTGCCGGGCGGTCAATGTCAGCGTCTACAAGGAAATCGGACTGCTTTCCATGTCAAACCCCAGAAGCCTTGAAGCACATGATGTCAACAAGGGAGCGCTAGCACTCCCCTCACGCTTACTTCTTCTGCCACTCTAAGCGGATGAACATGCGCAGGATGAACTTGGTGAGCCGCTCAGAAGCTGCCTCCCACGTTACGGGACATATTCCGAGACATGTACGCAAAGCGAGGCCTGAATGCGCGGGACGGAAGCTAAAGTACATGGAACAATGGTCTCGGGGGTCTGACGACGTGCACTCACACCATCCCGAAGCTGAAGCACATGGACTGGAAGCATTGGGGGAATCGGTAACTTGCACGGCTCACACGGTTTGTAAGCTCCAGCACGTGGAATGATTGCCCTGGGGATCTCTGCACAGCCCACGCCGTGTTTTTGACCTTGTCCTGAACAGCGACAGAGGTGAAGCACATGGTAATAATACTCTTGGGGGGACTCTGATAACCTGTATTGCTCAGACCGTTCTGAAGCCTCGTCCCGAGCAGGAGGGGAACCAGGCTCGGACGAATACGCAGCTGACGAAAGTTGATGAATCAATGAAACGATTTCCTTTGTCACCATGATGTTCCTGATGGCGGAGCAACCGCTCGCGTTTGTGTGTGTTTGTGTGTTTGTGTGGGTGCACAGCGCCGACGTGATGCTGCGTGACACCTGTGCACCAACGACGTAGTCCGACCCGAGATACGTTGCGCTATGCGGTTTTCAGGGCAGTCGTGCCTACCAGTGTTTCTCTTCCTCTTCGCCCGTGGAGTCGTCGACGTCTT
>JAPFVV010000675.1:0-25416 GCA_030780945.1 Aschersonia sp. MBC 593
GAACACAAGAACGAATAGCATAATAATGGGGGGGAGGAGGGGGGGGAATAGAGCCCTGGGCTGAAGGGCCAGGCTGCTGCGACAGGTGCGACAAGTGCGACATGCGACAGTTGCACCAGATTTGATGGGGTTGCATCGACCACAAACACGAAAGGAGAAAAAAAAAAGGTATTCCAACGACATGCGGATAAAGAACAGATGGCACAGAGAAAAAAGCACTGTTCAACAACAAACAAACGAAAAAAAGAAGAAGAAGAAGAAGAAGTGTTCCGGCCTGCGGACAAATAGAATAGATGGCACGGGAAAAAAGAAAATCACTCAACAATAAAGCAATAGCAAGAATTGAAAGGCATCCGACGACATTGAAAATTATCAGGCATTGAAGAACTTCCAACAATATGCGCATGAGATGTGCGTGAGAGCAGGAAAGACGGCAAGGAACAGCGTCCAACTCACCACTGTTCGGGCTCGCTGCCGGCTCCGGCGAAGACGTCCACGGGTAAATGTGCGCCATAGAGACGGCCATGATTGTATGGAAACGGCGTGCACGCCGCCAGGGTGGAAAGATGCTGACTCAGGGCAGGAGCGATTTGATTTCCTGCAGGTGCATGAGCTGTCCCAAAAGTCCAGTTTTGGCCGGGCTCGATGCGCTGTGTGACGTGACTAGCTCTCTCTCAACAGGCCGCGACCACCAGAGAATGCAAATGGAAGGCCCGGCTGCTCACGCAGGCATAAGAGACAATGGAGATGGTGGAGTGGAGGCAGTCGACGTAATGGCCCCGGGACGGCTCCCCAACCACGCTTGCGCCGGCGCACACCAACTCGACTGTTCAGAGCCGTCGATTCGCGCGCTTGCAGATTCGGCCGTATGCGAATGGTGTGCTCATAGAAGAGCTGTGCAGCTCAAGTGTAGCAATTGCTGGATCGTCGAATGCTGCCCCTCCCCAGCCGTGTGTCTGGAAAGACCAAGATCGGTGTGGACACGCGGCAGAATTGGGTCAACTCGACGTCCGACAGAGGCGCCGATGCAGCGACAGGCTTCTGTTACACGGCGAGTGACAGGTTCGAATGAGGCAAATGATCGTCAGACGAATGCAACAGCCTGTTGCGTGGGGACAGTATGACGGGGGCGTGGTGCGTCGATTGCCGAAAATCCTGCAGTTGTGCTCCGACGATGGGTCTCTGTGTGAACTGACCAAAATTGGGAAGACACACACAGGATTAAAAGAAAATTGAAAAAAAAAGAGGCAAATTCGTAAAACAAGAATCCGAGGCTGTTTGTTCGTGGCTCGGGCTGTGAGTTGGTCGTCCTTGGCGCTGCAGCCACAGTACTGTGCGCTCTGTGAAGCAAACTGATTGGAGGATCCCCTCTCTTCCCCGGTCCGGAGCAGTCAAAAAAAGCGACCCCGCGCTGCGTTGAGTTGCGTGCGCTCGTGAGCTGCGGACTTTGGCCGTGCTCGTTTCTGCGAGGCGGACGAGAAAAGAAACAGTGGACGAAGACGAATGCCAAGTCGATGTAAGCCCGAACGATTGTCCAATGTCGTCGTGGTGGTGGTGGTCAACGGAAAGAACAATGATACGCTGGACACTCGATGTTGCAACGTCTAAGTCGTGAGAGAGCAACCACGCAACAGCAGGCGTCAGTCAGAAAGAGGTGGAAAGAGGGAAAAAAGGACTCGGCTCAGGAGGGGAGGGGGGCCAAGGGAGGACAGAGGCGTTGATATAATGAAAAAAAAGAAGAGCAAGTCGTGCGGGCTAGACGAGGCAGACGGGGAGATTTGACACACAAGACCAAAGAAGCAAGAGAAGCATCAGAAAGAACTGGACACCCGCACCACCAGCTCTCGAAGTTCCTTCAGGGAAGGGGGGGCGTGCGTCGTGCTGGTGATTGCTATTACGTGCTCGGCTCGGCTTGGCTTGGCAACATCCTCCAAGTGTGTGCTTCTGAGCAAGAATTGCCGCTGCCGCCTTTTCGGCCGTCATCGTCGTCAGGCATTCATTCATTCATTCACTCCTTCAAGGCCAGGGCAGGCGGCCAGGGCACAAGCCGGGCCAGATTAGGTGTGGCGCTGGGGCCGAGTGGTGAACCATGGAGCTCCATGTCGCAGACCGCAGCCTCCACGACACACGGAGACAGCGAGGTCGTCGAGACAATCTGCTCCGTGTGCTGCACAGTACGTACGTACATCCAAAGTGTAATGTACTTTACTTGTGTGTATGAGCCCCCGTGCTGAAGGAGGGGCGGTGGTGGAGCACAGCCAATCAGCGCACGGCGCCTGTTCACGCCGCCCTCTATCTTCCTGTATTCCTCGGCACCGGTGGACTTTTCTCTTTTTTTTTCTTTTCCCATTTTTCCGTCCTGCTTCAATCTCTCATCTGATCATGATATGGGATCAGAGCAAAGCTTATTTCAGACTTTGCGGCACCGCGAAACAATCTTCTGCGGGAGAGGTGGCACCCAACTACGTAGCGTCAGTGCATGGCTGGGGCCGCTGTCGCGAATCAAGCGAAATGAGGTCAGGATGAAATCAAGTTCCGGCGACTTGGAGGCCACGGCCGACAGACGTCCGCCCTGCAGGATTCCCCGTCGATCACGGGAACAAACAGACAGACCACTTCCTGGACTGAGCCTTCCGGAGAAAGCCTGGCGGTGCACAGCAGCGCCCAGCAGTGCCCAGCGGTGCCCAGCGGTGCAGTGCCTCACGGGACAGCCACACTCGCAATTGACGGGGCCACACTGCGCCAGCTGCATGCATGCCTGGGTGGTGTGTGCAGGCGTCAATTGCGTGAGTTGTGTGTGTGTGTGTGTGTTGAGGGTGCGTGTCTCTCTCTCTGGTCTGGTCTGGTCTGGTCTGGTCTGGTGCACTCCGCACGCTGCACCGCTTTGATGACACCCCAAAGTCTTGGCACATTTCTCCCTGTCCACCGGTGCGTCTTGGCCATCTCGCTTGTCCCCTCCCCCCGAGTCGCTAAGGGCAGCGCCACACAGAGTAGCACATTCGGTTCCCTTTTTGCTTCTGCTGATTCAGAAAAAAAAACTCTTCTTGGCAATCCATTGTAGCGCATCGGCGGCCAAAAACCCAGGAGATGGCCGAAGATCATCACACTTCTCCGAAGCCGTGGGGTCACCCAGAGCAACGAGCTTTTCCGTTGGACGACATCGAGCAGCAGCGTGCCGCGTGCATTATCTCGATGCTGCAACGGCATCTGTCGAAATGGGCGCGTCCGTCCTTTCCCGAACTTGGCGGTACCGTCAACCAATGGCAGGGATAGAGAAGGCAGCGAGCGTCTGGCGCATGTGCGACGCCCAGGACGTGTCTCAATGTCTTCCTTTAGCAGTCAGTCAGTCAATCGCGACAGGCTGGGAGCTTGGCGCATATCTGCCACAATCGACTTGGCTGGATCGAGCTCGTGCCGGTGAGTAGAAATAGACCGCGAGACAATATGATCCAGAAAAGATAAGCTTAACATGGCCGTGTGCTACATACAGTGCGAACCTTGTCTTTCTCTTACAGTACATACGCTTTCCCAAATGGCGCGAAACGAGTGTCGAGCGAGCCGATCCCAAGCCCATGTCGCACGCTAGACTGGATAGCGGTTCGTTGTAAATTACCTTCTTCTCCACGCACTCTCGAACGCTATGCTCTGGCTCGCCGGCTCAGCGTTGACGTATGTGGTTGCTTTTCACTTCTTGTGCGTCGGATAAGCCGTGTGGCTCGTAGACCATGGATCTTGAGACTTGGAGCTCTGCAAGAAATCTGTATCGCCACCGCCTGCCAAAAAAAAATAATAATAATGATAATGCTGACGACATTGGTGAGCAGCGGTGAGACGCTGCATTCGGATGCCTCCCTCTCACGACTTATCGCCAAGTGCATGGAGTCGGTGGATGCGATGGAGATATCGTCCTCGCATCTTTGACACCTTGGTGGCTGTCTCCTAATCAGTGCAGCGCCAAGACGGGGCTTTCTCGACTGGACAATTCGCCTGGAGAAAACGCCGTGGTGGATGCCTCCGAGACTCCAAGTGGCCTACGAGGGACCGACCCGCTTCGTCTTGCGCACCCAGAAATTTCCTTCGCGCTGATTGCGTGAAGTGAGGCACCCACATCGATGCAGCCCACCGCCTGGATAGATGGTGACGAGGGGTTGCAAAAGCTTGAGCGTCATTTCGACGAGAGGTTTCCCGGGCAAAGGTTCACAAGAGCGGGTTTCAATAAAGTCCAACGTCTGAGGCCTGCCTCAGTTGGTCTGAAAGAGCTGTCGACTTGCTGGCCGTAAAGATCAAGGCCGCGACAGTCGGCAGGACCCTTGCCTGCAGGCTTCACCAGGATGGGCGTACAATGAACCAGCCTGGAGGTGGCTTTGGACAAGAAGACGGCACATGTTGTTCTCCAACCCGTTGCGTACGCGCCGACCACGGCTGCTGCTATCTTGGTAAAGAACGGGGCGATGTGCCTCATGCGACGTTGCCTGCAGATGGACGACAAGGAAGGCGCAAAAAAAAAGATGCCCCCTCCCAGCTCTCACAATCCTTCTCCTGCTGACATGGTCCGCAGTCTTGCCCGATGTCATACAGAGAGGGCTTTTCGGGCGGCGGGCTTGGACAGCTGCCTTTCCAAAAAGGATGGCTATACTTGGTTCAGCGCATGGCAGGCAATCGGACAATCTGGCCCAAGTATCAGCCGATGCTACTAGGAGCGGCAGGTGCGTCGAGGCTTTTTGCAAGGCCAAAGGAACGGGCTCGTCAATCCGAGGGTCGTCCCTCTCGAGGCATCTCCAAACGAAACAAAGATGGTCCGTTGCACTCACAGGGGCAACCAGCCAAGCCGTCTAGTGTATTGCGACGATTCATTCTGCAGTCAGTGTTCTATTATTACGCGGCAGACGGTTCCCAGCATCCCCACCCCAACATCCACGCAAGAGGTTTTTGTGTGCATGCGCAAGTATTAAGCTTGCTTTAAGCACTGTCGCAAATTCTAAGACAATGGGTCCTCTCCCGATGCGCTTAATTGGCACGCCAAGCCATCAAGCTTAATGCCCAGGGGGCGGAATAATGGGGATAAGCCTTCCTCTGCTGTGAATCGTCGACTTGGCAGTTCACGCCAAGGGCACGCACGCCAAGATAGCACCTGACCCGATCGTTCGCATCTCCTTACTTTCTCCCGAGCACCGGACACGCTGACGCGCAGCTCTGCACGGGTGACGAAGTCGATATCGGCCAGCCTCCGCCGCTGCATAGCAGCAATTCTCCCAACTGAGCCTCGCGATGACGACGAGGCGGGATGGATCCTTGCCTCACCCTCAAGATCACAGTGCACATCGACTCCCTGCCTCATCCTCAAGATCACAATGCACATCGACTCCTCTTCCTACCCGTCAACGAAAGTGAGGAATCTCGTCAAAGATCGTGAGAAAGCGGGTGCTGCACTAGCCAACGAGCAAGTCCCCAGCCAATGATCCGAATCAGTCGTTTCTGTGGCTCAAAAGCCATTCGATCGCAATGGAAACGAACAATCGCAGATCCTACACTGGAAAAGGTCTGATTCGTGTTCAGTCGGCGTAGCATCCCCCCACAATGTATCGGCCTTTTCCAGCTACGACGCTGAGATGCTTCCTGATGGGTGTACAGCGGGTTGTTCCAATAGAATACGGACCAATGGCATCCGACTGATCGTCTCTGCGGATGGTCATGCAACGAGAACTCTCGGGTGCTCTCGGCAGCCAGCGATCGCCGGCATCAACACACACTGCTGAGCCTCCCAGAGTATGTTGTCCACCCGTTGGCACATGAGTTATGAGAAGCCACCCAGCGATTGCCGGCGTCTACACATACTGCCAAGCCTTCCAGAGCATGCCGTCCACCTTGGGAAAAGGAAGTCTTTGGCAAAGGAATTACGAGAAGCCACCCAGCGATCGACGGCATCTATACAAACTGCCGAGCTTTCCAGAGTATGTCGTCCACCCATTGGCACATGAGTTATGAGAAGCCACCCAGCGATTGCCGGCGTCTACACATAGTGCCAAGCCTTTCAGAGCATGCCGTCCACCTTGGGAAAAGGAAGTCTTTGGCAAAGGTGTTACGAGAAGCCACCCAGCTATGGACGGCGTCTATGCACACTGCCGAGCCTTTCAGAGCCTGACATCCACCCTTTTACGGATGAATCATGAGAAGCCGCCATTCTCGCACATGTGCTTTCTCTCACACCACGCAACGCAACCCAGGTGTCCCAAACTGATCCGCGTGATGGACCGTAATGACAATAGACTTCTCGACCTTTTCCCTTCAAAGTCTTGACCCTTCTCTGATATCTTCGTTTGTTATCCGTACGTGATGCCATACAGAAGAGTCGCACTGGTCTCTCTGATCCGCAGCTATCATCGGAGCAGCACTCAGAACTTGACTGTCAACCGGGTCTTGAATTCCTCCGACGGATCAAGTCGTAGCAAGGGCTCTGGTTCTAGATCATAAATACGTCGTCCTGACCGGTATTCGAGGCACCATAGGGTCAGTTTCGTCCCAACAGGTTTTGAGTCAGCCCACCCATTGGTCGACAGGCAGTCAGTCTTTCAGGCATGATTGCAGGTACCTGTGGCCCCCTGGTCAGATGGGTGGTCCTTGGACGTCCGGAAATGTCTTCAGCAATCCACGTTTTCGCGCAAGGATTGAGCAGCGAGCGGGCGGAGCCGATCGGCGACATGTTCGGCTCTAGTGTGTACCATCTGAAGTGATTACATGGTCAGGTCAAGAGCTGCCCGAATAGGCACGCCGACGCATTTCCCGCGAAATTGGAGGATCACACACAGCAGAAGAGTCTTGCAATCCACGAAAGCCACTCAGAAGACATGTAGTGTAGTATCGATCTCTCCCTTCCAAAGTGACCATTCTATCTATCCACACTGGACGTCTACGCGTTTCCCCTCTTCGAGACACCACTCGACTTCGAATACAAATGGCTTCATCTGACACATGAGGACAATGGATTAGGTTTCGAACTAAGAGCTAAATGAGCAGATTCTTCATCATGGTTGAAAAGTGGCATGACAGTGACTTTTCTTTCTCATATATCCTTATTGCTTCCGTGAGGTCTCCAGGTTCGAGACCATCTCGAACAACATCCGCAGCAGCTACACCAAGTAGAGTTTGAATGTTTACATCGCCGCTTCTCCCAATGACTTTTCTTTTTGAAAAGGAAATATATGTCTATGTAGTTGACAAAAAGAAAAGTCTGGAAGCCATGGGGATCTGGTGGTCGACCATCACCCAGTAGCATGACGTGTCGAACCTAGGAGACAAACCTTAATCGCCAAAGTCGCTAAGGTTTAGCGAGACAAGTCCAGAACACGCCAGCGACCTCCTTTGACAACGGGAACTCAAGATCTCGGCATTTTCCGACCGAATGATATGTCCGCGTGACAAGCCACAGCTTGACTACACAAGTTCAGAACACGCCTACGGCCTCATATGACAGCAGGAACTCGAAATCGTCAGCTACACAAGTTCGGAACATGCCAGCGGCCTCATTCGACAACAGGAATTTCACATCTCTCGAGGCCGTCGGCATTGACCGACTCAATTGGATATACGAGTGGCAAGCCAGGCTTTGACGACACAAGCTCAGAACACACACCAGTGGCCTCATTTGACAACAGGACATCAAGACCGTCGGCATTTGCCGAATGAGATACTCAAGCGGCAAGCTACAGCTTGACTACACAAGTTTGGCAAATGAGGCTGCTGCTGGCGTGTTCTCAACAATGAAACACATGACTCTCAAATCGTCGGCATTTGCCGACCCAACAGCGACAAAGTTTGTTGGCGTCAGCCAGAAAATACCATTAACCTTTTCGTGCTTCGATCGTGCGATGGATCCGAAAATCCCTCAGATCCTCCCACCAGCACGGCATCTCGTCTATCTTTCAGATCGATGTCTGTGCACCATCAATAGAAAAAAGAGGTCTGAACAGATCTAAGAGCGGTTTCGAGCTGCTAGTCAGGCAGCACGCCCACAAGAAAAAAAAAAAAAAAAAAAGAGTTGACGTGCAGAGCGCAAGACCGGACGAAAAGCAAGCTCCTGACCGATTCGAGTCATGTGTCAAGCTCACGCATGCTGCTACGTGATTTACGTTACTTCCCGCTCTGGATCGTCCGCCGGCCAAGGGCCAGCGCCATTCGCACACTTTGCAGCGAATGGGCCGAACCGGCACGGAGCGGTCGAGCCCCCGGAGGCCCGTCTCACCTCTACAACCCATGGGTTGGAGTTGTTTTTCCTTTCTTTTTTTTTTTTTTTTTGTTCCCTAACCCTCTTTCCACCCCTTTGCCTTTCATACCGTGAAAGCTCCGGGCGAGTCTTTTCGGCGTTGCCATCACGTGCCATCACGAGAATCGACATGTGCTGCTGCTGCGAGACGCGCGTTGCACTCGGCCGAATGGGGAGCGCCGTGGTGTTCCGGGGCGCAGGGTGCCGAACTTTTTTTCTTTCTTTTTTCCCTTCTTTTTTTTTTTGGCGTGGCCTGTTAGTGGCTTAGTGGTATCCTCCCGAGCCCAAACGGAAAGGGGAAAGGGGGGGAAAGGGAAGGGGATGGGCCTCTCAAAGTGAAACTTGCCGCTCCTGACTCCCTCTCTCCCTCTCTCTGTCTCCCCCCCTCTACTCTTGAAATGGAAATGGCTAGACGGGAATGGCCTGTCAAACTTCTCAACTTCCTAGCAGACGCGAGCCCGCTGGGCGCGTGGAGCAGTCCTCAACAGGGTCGTCCCGCTAAGGAGCTTTTTTGCCAAGCCGAGCTTGCGACAGCGCAAACTTGATCCTGAGCCAATAGGGCGTAGGGCGGCAGGCATCATTATTTCCGCTGCCAGACAGGATGAGGAAGGAGCCAGACACGTTCCATTGCGGAGTAGAGAGAGAGATCTCTATAGCTTTGAGGGGAACAGAAACGTAGTGGTCAAAAATGTCTAATATACATGCTGCATTGCCTCAAATGCCTTCCTTTGCTCAAATCTCCTTTTGCTCATCTTTCTTCTCTTCTCCTCCCGACTTTATTTTCCAAAACCTCCACCCGCCCTGTCAACCTACGGTAAGGGCCCTGTTACCTTTTTTTTTTGGGTTCATCGTCATCGCCCGGACGTTGTGCCGTGACACTGGCCGTGCGCATGCAGTCGTTCCCAACAGCCATGAGTCGAACCACGTTCATGTTCCCACTTTGTCCTTGTCACTTGTACTCGTTGTTCTCTCTATTCTCTCTCGGCTATGATCTGCAGATAACTAAACGTCTCGCTTCAGATACATAGATTGGTGTTCAAGATCGGATCTGTCTGCCCTTGTACATGATCTCTCTTTCCTCGCAGGCCCGGGTCCCTCAGCAAACAAAAACACAGATATATATCCACCCCCCTTCCCCCCTTCCCAACCGCCAGCCATCCAGCCCCCAATCCCCAAAAAGGCCTTGCTCTCGCGTCTGCATTCCCTATTGGCACGTCGTACATGTAAACGACGAGTCAGCGCGCCCGCAGCATCCTGGAACAAGAAGGGGAAAAATAAATAGGAAAGAGGCGAAGACGCAGCGTGCCGTGTGTGTGTGTGCCCGTGTTCGTGTGCGACACACACGCAATGCAGCGTACTCACCGAGTTGTCCAAACGGGCCCAGTCTGTTTGCGCCCGAGGTCATCAGGCTCTCGTCACACAAAGGACCAGACGATGGACGAGAAACAAGGCTTGCATGCTTCGAGCCGCAGCAGCTCTTCCCAAAGAATCCCCCAAGTACAAGAAGCCACCAGTCTGGCACTCTTCGCCATGTGCCAGAAACAATCAACACCACCACTGCCACCACCACCATCACTCGCCGCAGCTGAACGGAAATCCTTGTCACACGTTGAAGTCGAGGAAATACCAACGGTTTCAGACGACGACAACGACGACGACGACACCTACAGTAAGTCACGCTTGATACTCGGTGTCGGATTGCCTTCACTGACACACGTGGGGGCAGCTCCATCTCAATTCCTTCAAAGCCCGCCTTGTTGTATATCGCCGTCAGAGTCAGTAGACTCGGGCGTCGGCCTGAGCTGCACAGCCACCATGAACGTGGAAATGCCGTACCGCGTCTATGCCCTGGTGCAGAAAGGAGCCCTCCTCGACAGTAACCGGAAGAGGCGACTGGGGTTGTGGTTCATCCCCCAGAAGCCGGGCTCAGAGCCTTACTGCTTCCTTGTCAGGGGCATACACCAAACCTTCAAGCTCAAGGTCAAAGCGAGCTGGAATCCGCTGGTCGCAAGCAGGCTACTGCCCCTGGCCTCTACGGGAAACACCAAAAACATCGGATTTGCCAGGTTGAAACGCATGCTGTTCGACGTCGCGGTCGACAAGCTGGACGAGGAATTCGACGCGTATCACTGGATCTGGCATTCTTTGGACGCACTCGTCGAAGCTGGGCATCTGGAGAGAGAGGCGGTGGACCGTACCTTTGCCTCCTTGCTGGACGTCACCCTGGACGACGGTGACGAGGACGACGAGGACGAGGACGAGGACGACGAGACCGACGAGGACGACGAGGACGAGGACGAAGAAGATAGTGGCAGCGGCGAACAGTAGGCTGGGCTCAAACAGCGGCGTTGCGATTGCAATGACCATGTACTTGTCTACACTGAGCCGGTTTCTTGCTTGCTCTGCTTGGCCCCCCTCCCCCCGAGCAGTCTTTGTCTCTGAGGCCATTGACGGCTGTCAGTCATGACTGGGATTGATGGATGGATGGATGGTGGTCGTGGTGGTCGTGGTGGTGTTGTCGCACGAGACATCCCAAGGCTGATCGGTCCGTCACTCAATGCACGGGAAAGCGTGGACGAGTCAAAAGCATCCGGGGCGAGCTCGGGTGGGGCCGGGAATTTTGCCGCACGGGAAGACGGCCGGACGGCCTTGCCTTCCAGGCCGAGTGCGCAGATGGGATGGGATGGGGGGTGCCAAGGGCATGGTCCCAGATGTAGTTGCGCAGTTTTCTTGATGTTTTCAAGAGACGAATCAAGATTTTCACGAGCTAGATAAGATTTGCCAAGCGATCCGGCACGCAATAGATCCAGCGACATTTTACTTTTCCTTTGGCATCCAGGCACGTATAATCCAAAGCCCCTCCTCCGTCTCGCCACGCTTCTTTATTCTGCTTCAGTCTCCCACTTTGTCTTCTGTCTGCCTGCCTGCTCGGGTCCATATTTGCGCCTTGTGCACTGGGGTACATCGCTTGTCCTTATGAGATGGCTCGTGGGAAAAAGGGGGGGGGGGAAGGGGGGCATCTGCTACCCGTTCGCCCGTCTGATACCACCTTGTGAAAAAAAAATGAAAAGTGCTGGGAGGCGAGCTCTCGACCCATCTTTCCCTTTCCCCGGACTGGCCCCCCTGCCCGCCCTTCCTATTTGCCGTCAGGCACCTACATACAAACTAGTGACATCAGAGCTTCAATCAGGCTGTGTCTCACTCGGGACCAACGAATGAGTGCCGCGTCAAGGGTGGGGTTGGGGGGAACGCTTTTCTGCAGTAGTGGTTTTGGAGCGGCAACACACAGAGGTAGGTCCTGGGAGAAGGGCAGGGGCGTCTCGGGTTTGAGGGTGCACAGAGACAGACGGTCGACCAGTCCATTGTCCAATCCCCCTCCCCTTCCCGGCCCGCAGCCACCCGCCGCCTGGTCTCTTCCTCTTCTGGCACCTGGTGGATGGATGGCACAGACAAGGGGGGGCCGTCAGTCTGCTGCCTTGCCTGCTTGGGGCGAACTCGTCCAGGTGGCGGTGGTCTTGTCCCAAGTCCAGCCACGGAACGATGACGATGGTAAAGGGAAACAGGATGCTGGCAACAAACATCCTAGAATGCCGGCGGAACCGAGGGACCCTTGCGCAGAGGACGGCCAGCCGCAGCACGGCGAAGAAGGCTTTCTAACAAGAGTACCACAAGGTGAGATGTCAATCGCAGCAGGCCGCCTGGCTGGCAAGGTGCGGTTACGCGAGCCTTGGCCGCCACAAGGGCCATTGGCGAGTCGTCCTGCCGCACGCCTGGTGGTGGTGGTGGTGGTGGTGGTGGCTTGCGACCAGGCACCTGATGCTTGCTTCACACAGCGCCAGACCACTCCACCCCCCCCCCCTTGGCCGTGGCTCCGCCTGCCGCATCATTTTCTCTATCGCTCTCGGTGTAAGTCCGTCTTTGACTTGTGTTTGGCCAACGGCGGCAGCGCTCTTGGCACGACGCCCCCCTCTGCCCTTCTCGCTCTGCCGCGCTTCTCCATTGTTTAGATGGCGGCAGCCCAATGGCAACACAGCAGCAGCAGTTGCTACATCCAGTGTGGTGTTCAACGCGGCTTCTGAAGCATACCAAAGCACCGGCCAGCAATGAACCCTGATCATAAGAAAATTGATGGGACGGCAGGGAATGGGATGTGGTCTCCTAAGAATACTCTCAAGGACCAACTAGTAATGGAACCCGTTCATGAGGAGACGATGGGACGGCAGATAATCTACTCAGAATACTCTCAAAGCCCAAACGAGCCATGGTCAAGAGGATGAGACGGCAAGGGAATGGGTGTGGTCTTCCAAGAATACTCTCAAGAACCAACCAGCTACGTACGGCCATGGGACATTGATGGGACGGCAGGGAATTTTGGTGTGGCCTCCCAAAAACGACACCTCCAGGACCGGCCCGCCAGAAACCATTTCCATGAGCAAGGTCAGCCTGCCTCCCCCTCTCCTCCCTCTAGAGCTGTCTGTGATCATCCGAAGCTCTCAAAGCTGTTGAACTGATCAAAACACCGAGACCTCACTTGTATTTGCCTCCCCCTCTCTCTCCTCCCTCAAAGGCGGAAAAGAGAGCTGCCATCTGAAGGTCGCTCAAAGTTTGCCATCCTGGTCAAGCCCCGGAAACACCATTTATGCTGGGCCTCTCTCTCGTCGTACCACCATCCTGCATCCTGCATCAACAACGGCATCCTGCATCGACAGCGGTCTTTTGTCATCGCCGCTACACACGCAGCCATGCTCACACCGACGGGCACGATGGCGCAGTCCAAAGGCGCCCGCGGGACGATGCAGCAGCGGCCAGTTGCACAAAGAGAGGGGGAGGGTGTGCACAAAACGACCCTCTGGATCGCTTCTTTCTTGACTGGCGAGAAACGCGGTGTCCGCCTGGACTTGTTGTTGTTGTCAAACACATGGACCGGCAGCTGCTGCTGCTGCGGGCGGGCTACACTCGACTCCAGAAAGGCAAGGCGAATTGACCAGGGAGTGATTACTGTTGCCCGCCAGACCCCTGGACGACGTTCGGCGCTAGAGAATCCCTGACCACATCGAAAGAGTCGTCCAGTGCCTGTGCAACAGCCTCTGACAGCTGCTCAGATTCGAGCCTGCTTATCAGGCGTGGCTTTTACGACCGTTTGCCTTATTTTCCGAGATGCAGTCTCTCAACGCGCCTTGTATCGCTTTGCAGTGGCCTTGCCAAGCAGTGGCCATCCCGAGCAGAGCGCCCGGACTCCAACACGTCCCACGGCCAAGTCTTCAACCCTCAATAACATTGCTATACCTTGCAGCAGTCAGCCACCGGCGCGTAATGCGGCGATCGCTGTCCGTAGAAGTGGTGTTGACTCTTATTCGTCAGTCCATCACACAGCATCTTCCTTTCCCCTTTTCTCCCTGTCTGTCTCCCTCACGAGTAAAGTGAGGCTCCGGTGAGCAATCACAAACCAGTGGTTTCCTCTGTCTGTGGGCACTCCAGACCGCCCTTCGACTCTATGCATCACGGCATCTTGCTTCCCGTCCCCCCGTCTCCCCTCGAGTGACGTTCATATGAGCAACCACGACCAGCGATGACTGTCTGTGCACAGAGCCCATGCTCCTTTCGGTCCAATGCATCCAGGTCCCATGACAGTTGGCAGCCTGGTTCGCTTCCACGGCGCGAGCATGGGAGAAAGTTTGCTACATCGTCAGCCGCCTCCTCGCAAGCCCCCCAAATGCCGGGCCGACAATCTATCAGGAAGAGAAAAATCGACAGTTCTATCTGCAAGCAGTGTCGATCTCCTGTACGCGAGCTCACCGGTCAAGACGCAATATGCAGCATCGGAGACGTGGCTCACCGGTCAAGACGCAATATGCGGCATTAGACGTTGCCGGGACCCTAACTCATACGTACTTGCCAATCATGTGCGAGAGCCATGGCGTCAAGGGCATCCCACCATCGCGTGGGAGCGTTGTATCAAAGCCATCGATCCTACCAGGAACTGCACATTTTCCCAGCAAAACCGGCCATCCCTCTCGTCCCCCGGTAACGGAAAAAAGAAAAAAGAATTATCCAGCACAAGCACGAGCGAGTTGTATCCTTTGGTCTCCTGCCGCTTGGAATACCACATCACTGCGGAGTACCTCAAAATGGCCAGGCTGGCTCCTCTGCCAAGATGCTTCCTTCTCTCGTTTGCCAAGATGCTCCTATCTTACTTACACAGTGGGGATCGCACTGGTTGATACTTGTCTGTAGTCTCTGGGACAGGCTCGCCAAGTACGCGACCCCACAGTGAGGCTTGCTCTGTAGGATGCCATCACCTGCATCTCTGTGCCTGTCCGTGTTGTTTTCCCTCTCACCTGCATCGGTAGCGGCAAATCCCTGTTCCTCCTCCGAAAATTGGCTGAAGGAAACGCCTCGAACGCGGTGACGTGCCTTGGTATCGCCGATTCCTTTCTTTTGCCATGACACGAGCTCGTCAAATGACTTGAGCCACCGTTTCTGACACGAGTCGCCTTGGCACGTATGTACCTCTGTCCTGTGAGATTGGCCTCGTCCAGTCTACCCATCCTGGATCGTCGTTGCACACGTCGAGACGGTGTTACAAACTGGTGCAATGACCAGCGTCATCAAGGAGCGTGCTGCGTGACGTGGCCAAGGTTTCCCTGCACGGCATCAAGATACAGTGCCAACATTCACACAACTTGCCTCTGTCGTCTCGCAACTATAGGTTTCTCGGCTGATAAGAGTACTCACTGATGCGTGACGATATGATTTTTTGAACTTGCTTGGCGCATCGGGCGACTTGACTACTTTGTACCTAGGGTAGGCTGTGACGAGTGATGATGCTTGACTGGGCTTTTATTTTCCGTCTCTTTGTGCGCTTCAGATTTTGCTGTGCCTTTCTGACTGATGATAGGTCCTCGTATCATTGTACATTAGGTTCCCGTCTCCTTGTGCCGGGGAAAATCGAGATTGGCCCATGACAAGATCGTCAGCACGTCCTGCGTCATGTCTGGTGTCGATAATCTCTTCCCTCCCCAACTGTCTCTCGTCCGCGGAGAACAAGGCGAGCGCAAGAGGAAAAACGAGAGACATTGAGTATAGGAGCATGTCTGGACCTCGTCACCTTCCCCGCCATGACTCTGCAGTGCGTGACACGGGGAAGCTGGCGCTGCATCATCTGCATGCTGAAATGGTCCGGCTAACGTTGAGGGGATTTGACACACTGGCCTGCGTCTGGAAGACCATTGTGCTCCCAAGGAATCCGTGTGTCATCGGTTGCCATTCCGACATGACACATGGTCAGTTGTCGTCCTCCCCGAGTCGCCGGCCCTGTCAGCCGGTGCGTTGATATTTTGTGTTCACGGCATCACACAGCAGTCGTTCGCTGTGCTGCCATGGTACTCATCTCGCCAAGGTTCCATGCTACATTCACGAAACGACATGTCACTCGTTGTGCTTCTCTTGCACTCATCTACTCGGCCGTCGCGTAATGCTGCAGCTCCAACATGATACAGCGGTCGTTGTGCTCCTAGTTCATGTATCTCATCGCCTGTCCTGCAATATTGCAGTCCCGACATGGTACGCTGGTCATTGTGCCCCCACGCTATTCCCTTCATCGGTTATCACTCGTCAGGCTACTCCTTTCATCGGTCGTCACTCGTCAAGCTGCTCCTGAAACAGCCACCGCCGTTGGGGCTTGCATAGTTTGCCCTCTGAGGTCTCCCGGCTGACCATTTGGGCAAGGCCGTTGCTCGTGAGACTCTACACACATCGCCAGGCACTGCGGATCGGGCTTGCCGTAGCTTCTTGGACCACCCCGGGTATGCCCGGATCTTTCCAACGCTTGATGAATCTGACCATTGACTCGTCTGTCCGCCACTCCGTTCATCCGCGTTGTTTCGGACATGAGCATGGTGAGGTGGGGGAAAAACAAAAAGTGCACTTTCGTGATGCGCCACTTACAAGGTTGGCTTGACCGACGGCCTACTTCGCGTCCGACCGGCTTACACAAATCGCGTACGCGCATTCAAGCCCGCAGGCCCCAGTCCCATGGACCGCGGAGAAAAGCTGCAGGTCATGAACTGGGAGCAATAGCCAGAAGCTGCCGTCAGGCGTCAACAAGCAGCAGCAAAGATGATCACGGGTCTCATCACAGAGCACAAGCCACCGCCGCCGCCGCGTTGCGGTGTGCAGCGGGTGCGGCTACCCTAGGCAGGCTGGCTGACTGCTTGCTTGCTTGCTTGCTGACTTGCTTGAAAGAAAGCTCGACCACGTTCCATGATGACAGAGCGGGCGCGGCAAGGTCTTGGCGGGAAAAAAAAAAAAAAAAAAAAGTGCCGATACAAGGAATCAATTCTTCACGGAAGAAGATTTTTTTTTTGAAAAATTTCACGAACCGTAGTGGTCGCGGATCGAGGCATAGTCGTCTTCAATCTGGCGCACACGCGCGTCATCGGAGCGTTGCGCTGCCACGCGCGCTTGCGAAAACGGGCGGCCATGGTGGCGGCTGCGAATACAGCGACAGCGACATCGACAGCAGAGGTGCGTGGTCGAGAGTGTCGGAGAGCTCGAGGTGGTGCAGTGTCGCAAGGGCCGTCTGGCGAGGAGACGACGCATGGCGAGGCGCAGTATCTGGGAAGGGCAAAGAAAGACGGGGGACGAGGGGAGCCGTTGTCGAGCCATTACATTGGGAAGCTATGCACACTGCGGTGCGTATCGTGGGTGAGCGAGCCGCCCGTGGAACTGACGTCACTTTTTGGTGTTGAGCGGCTGCTGACACCGAACTGGTGTGGCAGCAGGTGGTGAAGGGATCCTTCACACGCACACATGGTGCAGCCATGCCGCGCTTGCGCCGCGCGCTGCAAGACTAGCGTCAGAGGGAGAAAAGACAACTTGGATGAAAGAAAGAAAATAGAGATTCAGCAAAAAGTGAAAAAGAAAGGGAAAGAAGAAAAGAAAGTTCAAAAGCAAAGAGGGTCCCAAGGAGTAAAAAGGCTGACGAAATATCAAATTGGTTGTGTCTACGTACAATCAGGGATGTTCTGTGCTGCCGGGCCTGTCATCTCTCGAGTACTGCAGAATTCATCATTTCCTGGGAGCTGTATGGCAGATACAACGGCTCGCACGCAAAAGACCATGCAACAGCGTGATTAAGAGATGTATTCTACCTTCGCTAGCCGCTGATCATGCGACAGAGCATGGGCCTTGGCCAATGGTCGAACGACTGTCCATTTGCCGACTATGTTCCTCAGACAAGGCGGAGTCGCTGATGCTTCAGCCCCTTCCCGTGCTCCATGGACTATCCATACAAAGCCTCCAACTCCCGAGCAGCCCCAAAGCAACGGGCCCCGTCGTAATCGTCGTCAAATCATCTCTTCTCCGCTGGCATTTGGCTCGGCGCGTTCTCGTTCGTGACGCCGCTGTATGCAGGCCGTGATTGCAAGCCGTCAAACGGACCTGCCATATTCTCTGCGACTGCCTCGTCGTAGCTCGGCGGCGCATCACCATAGGGCGGCGCCGTTTGCCCCGGCTGAAGCTGCGGGGGATACAATGGATCATGGGCAGGGCGATTTGGCACCGCCGGCCGCTGCGCCTGCGCCTGCGCCGAGCTCTGACCCCGGCCCTGGAACTGAACGGACGAGCTCGGCGTCGAGTTGACTCTCGGTGGCAGTCTAGGCGGGATAGTCAACGTCGCTCGTCCGGGCCGGGAATTCCTTGCCGCCTCGACGAGTTGGGCTGGGGGCGTGATGCCCGAGTAGACTTCCACTGCTGCAAAGTGCAGGGGAAGATGGATTGTTTGCGCGTTGTTGTTGATGAACCCAGACTTGGCCTTGCCCCAACAAACCCCCAGCTTCAGTTCCACCTCGTATCTCCTCGACAAGTTGCATGTGACGAACGAGGGCGCTACCGTGTTGGGAAGGGGCCGCTCTTTCCACATAGTGTCTGGTAAAACCAGCTCTGATCCAACGGGAGCATTCGGACCGCTCGTGAGGGGAATATCGAGGTCGGTATTTGATGCTACGACCCATCGATTCATCTTTTTGTGGTAGATGTTGTGTGACCGGACCTCAGTAATGCCGATGAGGTCCATTTGAAAAGATACCAAATTCAGCTGTTCCGGGCTTTCGGCCAATTTCTTCGCGATCAGCCGCAGCGGTATTGGCTGATTGCATGTCAGGACGCTGGGATAAGGTAGACGTGCTGACATGCAGATGGACGGTGCGGTCACAGTCCCTGGCCCTGGCGAGCCGAGTCCCGAGTCTTCATTTTCAGTGGCCGAAGCTCTGTCTTGCCTCCCGAAGAAGAACGACGACTTCTTCTTGCTCAAGGCTTGAGGAGCTGGGGACCGCGGTCGAAATGTAAACGGACGGCTGGCATACGCTTCTTGGCCGGTAATTGCTGGCCTCGGCGGCTCCATGGGTAAAAATTTGTATCCTATTTGATATCTCCAGTTCTCTTTCAGAATTCCCGGACGCTGCACAGTCACCTTGATGTAGTAACGAATCTCTGCCTCCATGGGATAGCCGGTCAGTGAGGGCGGGAGCGTTTTCGTGACGTGCCGAAGCCCCAGCTGTTTGGTGCCATCCATGACGCGGACTCCGCCCATACCAAAGAGGCCGCCGCCGGAGCCAAACCCTCCCAGACCTCCCAGACCTCCCAGCTTCGACATGGCATTTGGATCGCTACAAGCATTGTTGATGGGCACTTTGAACTTGAAAGGGAATTCGTGCTCCCCGGGCTGCAAAGGGAAGGCGCCGTATGGATTCGAAGAACTTGAGTGGTATTCATCCGGGAATATTTGCAGCACCTTGTACAGAATCTTGTGGTTCTCGCTCACAACGCTGCCGGGTGGACCAGGCAGTGACCCAGGTGGCGGTCTGTAACTCAAGTCGCCATTATAAGCTGGTACCTGGAGCGCAGTGACAGACTCGCCTTCGAGCTTAACGACGATGTTGCCGACCTGCTCAGCGCGGGTCAAGCCGAGGATGACGCGCCCTTTGATGAAGTCCAGGTTGGTGTAGAATTCTGGCCGCTCATCGAGTGCGATGCGAATAGACATGACGAATGAGGATGATGCAGAGTGTGTGAAACTGGCCGGGTGTGAGAGAAGCCAGTCGCTGGGCTCCTTGGCAACGAGGTGGTGCAAATGCGACTCATTCGGCTAGAATGGGCTGCAATCAATCGAGGCAGGCGCGATGGATCCTTTGTCGGTTCACACATTCATCATTCTGGTGCGTTGGCTGAATGCGGGACGAAGGAGGGCGACTTCGATGCGAAGAGAAGAAAGACGCGTGCTCGTCGGGTGCGCAGTGAAGTCAGAGCATAAATGGAGGCAAGACCGGAATTGCTGGCGCATGTCCACGGCTGCTGCGGGTACGGCCGTTTCCCTTCACGATGGGGGATAGCTCTGGCGGATGGCGAGATGAAGCTGTCAGATGAAACAACAGGCCCCTCAGCCACCCTGGCCGTCGTCTCTGTCGTGGTCGTCCTGGTCGTCGTCGGTGCTCAGCCCCCGAACCAAGCCTCATCCACTGCCTCCAAAGCCCGATGGGATGAGGTCATAACGTGTTGGGTCGCGGAACGGGGCAGGCGCTAAGCACCGAATGGCAGGTGCAGTGCTGCGAGGAAAGTCGTACCCGCACCGGACCAGGAGCTGATGGGAAAGTAGCAATGTGATTCGATTGACCATACGGAGAAAACCCCCGACATCGCGATAATAATTGCGCTCAATGGAGTATGGAGCGGACAATCTGTCATTGAAGGCCTGCCTTCAATATGTTCGTTTTCAATCCCTTCCTTTTTCCCTCTCCCTTCTATGATGCAGATTCGTCTCAGATCATAGCATCGTTCAAAGGCTGCCATCAAATCGTCATTTGGCTGTCTCCCCTTCTAAGCAATACCTTTGCATTTCCCTAATGCCTGGATACGCACAGCGTAGAAGAAGGTCGTCATCAGGAGTGTATCGTGTCGTCCACGACCCAGCCAGGCAAGAGATGCTGGATTCGCATTTCTCGCAGCACCTGAGTCCGATCGTCGGGACTTTTAGTCTGAATATCTTGGCAGTAGGGGTGCATCATTGCTCGCAAACCACTTCTCTGACGTCCGTTGCTTTTTTCCCGTCTACCATTTTTTCCCCTTGAGACCCAGTCACAAGATTAGGAGACGTACCAGAAGCGTGCTCTTTGGCCGTGGCTTGACTCCGATCTAGCCGGGGCAGGATGCCATTGCACTCCTTGGACAGGCCGCTCAGTTCTTATCTTTCCCTAAAAGCTTACCAATGCTGAGCCTAGGAGGTGAGTTTTACGTTCTATTGCGCTTTCATTACGTTGCAGATCGCAGAGAAGGGCAGTTATGATTCCAATGAGAGTCTCGACTAGACTACTTCAATGAAGGTCAAAAGACCGAGACGCCAGACTTACCGACGCTTACAGTGAAACGCGCCCATGATATTCGTCTCATCCAAAGGAATACCGTCATTTGACTGTGACAGCAGCGAGCCGAGGAGAGCCGATCTTGGTCTTGATCCAAAACACGAAGCACATTGAATGGGGGACCACGACGAAGAGAATAGGGCTGAATGGAGTGATTTGATCTAGGGCATGTTTACCGCCGACGACGCTCCGGCGCCCGCGTGTTTACGCTCACATCACGCTGTACAATGATGGATAGAGCGCTGACCGCAACGCGGCAGACCAAGGGCGTGCTTTCGATTATCTACAAGGTCTTTCGAGACTCGGTTGCACGGGCCTGGGCAGCTACTTCCTCGCCGGCGCTTCTCGACTTGCTTCACCTGCCTCGGAGCCTTCGTGCAACACCGTTCGGGCAAAGCGGGCAGCCGGCTATTATGCTCTACGTCTTTAGCTCGGCAGCGGGGCTCGATCGCAAAACGAGGCGGGGGACCTCTCTGGTGTCCCAGCACGACGAATCTACCAACACTTGTTCATCTTCATCAGACTTGAGAATGCACCTCGCCATCTGGGTCGGGTCGTATGCGCACGCAATGGATTCATAAGATCAAAAGGTCGAAAGTCAGAGGAGCCGGCCTGCTTACAACATCATCCCGTCTGTTGGCCAGGCCCCGCGCGCAATTAGCAGCCACGTGGCTTCCCAGGGCCCGCTCGCATGAATGGACGAAAACAGCAGTCGCACTTGCAGTCCGGAGTAGATCGGCGCAATTCTACTGTCCGTAACGCCGATGCGACGGGTGGTGGTGCTCAGCGGCTGGCCAGGTCTCTGTTACCAAGTCCGTACCACGTCTACTGTCACGCCGGGATGGGCTGTACACGTTGGCGACCATTGCCAGAGACCAGAGGGCAAGCTTGACTTATGTTTCGGTCGCTTTGCACGTCGTTTTCTCCCCGTTGCCGTCCCGGCCGCCATCCGGGGAATGAACAGGGATGTTGCACGGGAACGCGCTCGGTGGCTGTACTTTAAAAGCTCGTCGCGACCCTGCCTCTGGGCCAAATGACGAATAATCGACCGCGCTGCCATTTCACGTCTTGCAGCATACGTCTACCATGTCAGCACCGTTGATTCTCGTCCTGCTGGCCGCGTCCGTGTTTTACTTCATTTGGTACTTTTCGTACATCAATGGCCTGAGAGACTTGGCCCATGCCGCGATCGCGGCCAAGACGTTACCGGGATGGAATCAGCCGTTGATGACTGAATACGTTGGCATCGGGCCAATCGACCGACTGCTCACAACATTGACGACCTTCTTCTATCCCGTAGCCGATGCGACCTCGCCAGGCTTGTTCTTGCACAGCATTGCCTTCTCAGGAGCTTTCGGTGCCGCCTGGATGATGATATCGCTCGAATCATGGAGGGCTGGCAGTGCATGGACCGCCGCGGCCTTGTAAGTCGTCTTGTTGTCTATCTGCCTAGAGAAAGCTGACCTGGTCAAAAGTCCGTCGATCCTGGGCATCGCGGCTCAAACACTGACCTTTGCCTTTGCAACGCCCACGTACGGATATCTCCATCTGACTCGGTCCCTGGCCGCGCGAACCCCCACCGTCAAGAACATGCGTGTCCCTCACGGTGTCATCAAGGCCTTGCCAATTGTCTACACCGTGGCCATGCAAGCGCCGTCAATCGCCATGGTGCTGCCCTTTGCCAAGCACATGACCCACGACCGCAAGCAGCTCGCAATTGCCATCTGGCAGCCCTGGCCGCTTTACGTGTCCGCGCTCTTGGTACTGGCTCACTACACGGTCGGCGTCGCATTCAGCGACGCCAGCACTCCGAGCAACGGTCGCAAAATTAGGAGCAGCCTCCGCTACCTGTACGCCTTTGCCTTTGTGGCCACTGCCCTCCCGCACATCATGGTCCTCGCATTTTCAGGCGCCACTGTAGTCGCGTCGCACGTTTTCCAGACGCAATACGTCGACGCTTGGAATCCCGTCAAGTTGTTTGGGTTGCCATTGCCGTGGGACATGCCTGCTCACAAGGTGACCAGCGTAGCGGAAGGCGTTCAGATATTTTTGAAATGGGACTTTACCATTGGCTCAGTGAGCTTTTTGGTCTGGGCGCTGAGTCTGCACCGAGCCGCTCACCGTGCGGCCAAGGTCCAAATAGACCAGCTTGCACTCTTGCACAGGGTGGTCGGTCTGACTCTCGTGTCGGGGCTGATTGGCACCGGTATTGAGCTCTTGTGGGAGCGGGAAGAGCTATTTCTGCCCGATACAGAAAAGCCCACCCCACCTGTAGCCAGGAAACGGATTCAGTGAGAATGAGGGCTGCGTGTCAATCAAAAAAAGTTGAGTCTCCGCGCCCGTGGGCGAGAACCCGATTATGCCCTCTCACAGCGCGCGTTGTGACCTCTTGGCTAGTGAAGACGTACATGGGCACACTCTCGATCTTGAAAGACGAATGAAGTGCAGAATGGCCGCATAAACTGAGGCCGGTCCGAGGAGGGCCGCAAAAGACTCTATAGCCAGTACTCGTGTAAGAAGCTCGAAGGTTCTTCGCGGCCATCGGTACCGTACGTATCGGTTGTACCTTTGGGCCTTCAAGTAGCTTTAAAAAATAGCCAAATGTAGCAAACTCTATCGGTTCCAGAACTTGGAAATGGCTCTCGTTCATCGTCTCGGCCGGTACGTCATCGTCAGTGCCGAAACCCACGGGTTGCTCCGGCAATCCCTTTTCCACGTGTTCAGGCTTTCGGGATGATGATCTCCGGAAGTCTGCGCGGTCCGGCGAATGCTGCTCCCGCTGTCGCACCTGCTGCTTCTCTGGTTCTGCTCCGTGGCGCTCCCTTTTGTCCCAGCTCAGGAAGCAAATCGTCAGCGATGTCGTTAGAGAAGTGTGGGTTTCTGAGCTGCACCACGTTCAAATCATCCGACTACGCGAAATCCGTCCACTGCTCTGGCTCGTTCGCAACCAACCAGCCGACCCATGCTGTATTGCCGCGCGTCCAGGCGGTCCTGTCCTTCACGGACAGCTTAGATTCTGTACAGGTATCTTCGCTTTCAGCTGGTTCCACATGTTGCCATTCTGGAGAGACGGTTTTGAAACGTTGTTGGTAAAACCCAATGAAGCGGACGTCCGGGGCGTTTGCATAGAGAGAATATTATAAACCCATCAATCCCCTCGAGGCGATGCCAAAAAAGTTTCGATCGGAGTCATTGGAGCTGGGTCAACCGGTTTGACGTCCTCCACCTTCTTCCTCATCAGCCACAAAGGTGAATGTTCACGTAGGCCAAACTTTTGGTGGAACTGGGACGACGGCTCGTGCTGCATGGTGTTTTTTCACGGCGTTGACTACATTGCCCAGCCGCAATGTGTAAACGCCGACTGCTCCCGCGTGCTCGATCCAGGCCTTCTCAAAATAGCACTTTGCCCGCCCGGCCGTTGGAGAAGTCAAAGGGGTTTGCTGCGGCGGTACCGTTCCACGACTCGATGGTTGAGAGCGGCAAAGTCTTTTCGGCCGCCGTGGTGAAAATGGCGTCTGGACTGCGTGCCATTTGCCCCCCGGTCCTCTCTACCAGAGCATCATCTCGGCGACTGCCCTCCTAGAGCACATGAAAAAAAAAAAAGTCTCGCATGCTTTCCCGCGCCAGGGCTACGTCGATGGGAGACGTATTCCAGATTGCAAACAGGTTCTTCGTTTGCGCGGAATCCATGCTTGGTCCGTCGTAGGGGAAGCCGCCGCTGAGCATTGCTCGTAGCGTAGGAGTGCGAGTTATTCAGCAGCTCGGCAGCGCCAGAAACGAGGCTTTTGATCCCCGTCATCATGACAGCAGGTAAGAGACAGACCAAGCAACAAGTAGTCTCCTTTTCTGCCCTTCACCTCTCGTTTGGCAGTAGCAACGTTAAATGTCATCGAGAAGCAGGGCGTGGATAGCCAACCCTTTCAAGCCGCTGGGCAGAGTTCGTCCGAAAGAGACGATTGACAGCACACACGTCATCTGCGCATTGGTCATCATCAGAGCCGGCATGAGGGATCGTCGGCGCTCATTGGGCAATTCCATCGGACACCAAAGTATCAAGCTCCGGCTGATCACAAGGCAAGACGAGAGCTGGAGAGGGACGACGGGCCTATCTAGCGTTCGCAGGGTTGGCTTTGCATCAGGCATGGCTCTAGAAAAGAAAACAGAATGAGCTGCTGCAACTAAGAATCAGGGATCAAAACGACTCATCCCCCCCTTCCCCGAAATATAAGATCGTTGACAGTGGATGAGGCTTGTCGATTCTAGACGGAGTTGCCCTGTGCATTGCGGTCACCTGAGCCGCGAGAATTCCCGCCAATGCTCTTTGACAACCCTCCGCATCAAGGTGTAGTCGCTTTGTCCGCATCGCGAGGGCTGCCTCCTGGCCTGACGTCCTTCCTCCCTTCAGCCGGCGCAGGTTCACACTTTATCATGGCACACTCGGCGCTCTGTCCTCCTCCATCGTCCTCGATGAGTGAAGCAGCCGGCGCACGTTCCCCTTCCACCTCGCGGTCCTTCACCGCTGGCGCTATCGCCGACCAATGGGGCTTCCAAGATCACTTCAAGGAGAACGGCAGCGCGTTGTGCTTCCAACAACAGCGGCCCCGACTCAGCTTCCCTTCTTCACAATGCAGCTGGTATGGTATGGTATGTGCGCCTCCGGCGGCCCTACCGGGGGTCGCCTGCGGCGGGCCGGCCTCGCTGCGCTCGAAACACTACTATTCCGCAGGCCCTGTTAAGCTG
>JAPFVV010000676.1:0-17595 GCA_030780945.1 Aschersonia sp. MBC 593
TTTGGTGTTGGGCGCCCCAACCAGCCAGCCAAGACCCACTGGCGGGCACACACAGGCACGACAGGCGATGTTGGCATGGACGCAGGATCAAGGTTTGGGCTAGCGGCCTGGCTAGTGGCCAGGAGAGTGCGGCCGTCTCGGACTCAACTCTCGTTTTCTGTCCTCTCTCCTCCTCCCCCCACCGCCCCCCCTCCGCCTTCAATTATTCCTCGCCCACCCTCGGTATCCGCCAAACCCACTTTTGTCCCTGGCCTCACCAAGACGGATTCTGCGCTGGTGTCTCACCCATCTCGTCCTCCAAGACGGCGTACTAACGCAACACGGTGCCGTGGGTGCGCACAAGCGCGGTTCGTACCTGGGCTTACGGCCTTCGGATGAAGTTCGTCAGTGTTGATCACGTCTGTGGTCTCGACGAAAGCAGATGCAGCCCCCCCCTTCCCTCCAGAGTGTCCGATTGTCACGATCGTCGTTTCAATGCATTGACCGTGTGTGGTGACACGGCGAGCAGAGAGAGGGAGACAGAGAGAGGCAGAGGCGCCATCCTGACAATAGGATCCCACAGCCGTCGTTCAGCAGGGCCCCGTCCGTATAGGACACGGGATACGGAGTACGTACTTCGACACAAGCCGCATCTCAGCTGGGCTTTGGGGCTTGCTGATAGCGCTGGACGCCAAAGACGCTTGACTACACGCTTTACGCTTGCGGCGACCAGATGGCGCGGCTGTTGCGAAAGCCCTCCGCCGATACGGACGGCTCGCCGGTGATGGTATTTGGATGACGGTGAGTAGGGGGTCGTGCTCCGAGACAAACTTGGCGCTCTTGAGCAACAGGCCACCTGGGCCCATCCGACGAGACACCAGAAAATCAGAGAGCCGTCATCGCCATGCCAAGGACGAGTAATGTACTCCTTACGGGGCGCTTGGATGGATGACTGACCGACTTGCACGCTACTGCGCATTATCGCTCACGACCAGCGCCCTATCTCCATATAGGTGCCGGCCTGGGAGGGTCTAGCCGCCCGAAGTGATGAGGAGAAGGACACACCAGGCAACCGTATCACCAGAGGTTACCTCGGACTACGCTTCTGGCATCGCGGCATGCGCGGCTCATGCTTCCCAGTCGGGGATCCCCGCCCTCAACCGTCTTCTCGTGCGCCTGGGCCAGGCAGAAGAAGCCCGGGCCTGGCACTGCGTCTGACAGCGTCCTGTCGCGGCCTTGATTGGGCCATGCCTGAGTTTTCTGCCGGTGCGGAGTCTAGAGTCCCAGATCGTCGCAACCTGGCGTGCCACCCATCATGCAGGCCGCACCACCACCAATTGATCTTGGGCCACACCACAGACTCGGATGACTGCTCCTGGCGCTTCAGGGCAGTTCGTGCGACCTTACTTCATGCATACAAGGGCCCTTTAATTGCAACAGTGCTGCTTCTCAGTCAACAATGGGCTGCCCAACCGTGAGATTGGGGGCCCTTCCAGTGCCGTCCATGTATAATTGCACCGCTATCGAGGGAGGCCACCCAAGGCGTTCCGTGCATAACAGACGTACGCCAAGAGGACGGCAGTTGACGATATACCGTACATTCATGGTACGTGTTGGCTGTGGAGCGACGGGGCGCTCACGCTCACGCCCCAAAGCCGCCATCGTGAAAACGGTCGAGATGGCTGCGTTTGAAGTGGTACGCCACCTTGCACCCAGAATGCATTGATGAATGGAAATGCAACTCGTCCATCGCCGTGGCGCACCGGCTGGAAATGGTGGCGCACACTTCGAAGCCTTTCCGGCCTCGATGCTACGGCATTGGACCATTGCCACCTGCGCCAATTGATACACGCATGAGCACAAGTCCCAGCCATGGCCATCCTGAATTATGTATTGTCTGGCGGAGATTGAGGCCCCCAATGCGCGACGTGAGCGATGGGAAGTCTACCGACTCCCGTTCTCAACACCATCCTGCTGAAGCCGATCGGCATCTACCCGCTCACACCGGCGTAGCTCTACCGAGCCTCTTTCCGCATGCTTCCTCCGGGGCATACAAAATCCAGCGATGGGAGACATTCTCCCTCGATGCTGCTGCCTTCGTCTCGCCGACAATCACTGTTACCCAATGAACGGGCTTTTTTGAAATTCGGCGTCATCCAAGTCGGCTGCCCGGCGCCGCTCAAGAGGCTTCTCATCAATGGATCGTATGACGTCCATGTCACCGTGACGAACTTGCATTCAGCAGCTGGCGTGAGTGTCCGGAACACACTGCATACTATCAGAGACATCGCAGTCAGACAATTGGTGACGCTGTCCCAAGCCTAAAACTCTTCGAGTCGGACAATTTCCACCACTCGGACCACTGGACTCGTATTGTATCGGGTTGATCGTTGCTTTTTTGGTCTCTCCCTTGCTTCGATGAATCAGTGTTACGACCACAAACTTGAGGCACTCGCATCTCTTGCAAGTCGAGGAATGGGCGGCGCCAATTTGTTGCGCCAATGTGCCGCCGTCGTGTGTCAGTCAGTATCGACTGCGCACAAACCGTCCATGTAGCTCATTCATCTCGGCTAGGAATTACGTCAATATGCCCTCAGGTCCCGGCGTGAGTGTTCCATTGCGCAGCTCGATTCCCGTTTGAACGAGGAAATTGTCCTGGCGCTAATCACGACCCACGCCGGCGGCATCAGGGCACATTGCACAGGAAACACTGATCATGAGAAGCGTCCCATGAAACGCCAGGTGCTGTCAAAACTGTGGAAAATCTACACGTGTCGACCAGGCTCGCTGGACTTTGCTTCTAGACCTGGGTCCTGCCGGCGCTGTTCCAAGGAGGCCGTTGGCCGGACCCCCGCCCTAATGTTCCCCGTCTTATTAATGTGAGTTTCTTGCATGCGCAGGCAAGCCTGACCAAGTTTTAAGGCCTCCTGAGCCTGGATTACGGCAAAGCGAAGCTGCAAGACATCGAAAACGCAGGCTGCTCATTGCCATCTACCCATCCTCAGTTCAGCTGCTTCAGTCGCCGCCGCGCGGCTGTGATTCGCAATCAGCAGATCTTCCTGCTCAAATTACAGGGATTGCTTGTCACACGTTCTGCAACATTCAGCTCGTTCCTCCATGACAGGACTGTTTTAGAGCTTATCGTTGATCAGGGAGACACCGAGCCGCAAAAAGCCGTCGCCGTGGTAAGAGGGGCGGGTGCACAACGAAGTCACCACCACGGAGAATGACGTGTGTAACAGGGGCACCTCATTTTGGAATGGCAGCCGCCACAGAGCGGTCGTCGTGAAGGGGTAGCTGAGATAGCCATGGATCCAGCTTCGCTACGCAGCTCTCATCGGGCCTTTGCGGCTCAAATCGCGTTAGATTAACGTCATGAGCAATAAGAGGACAAATTATGGGAGGGCTTAGCCACTCAACTGTTGATCCACGCGCTGAATCTAGCACAGGGATCGAGACAATTGCTGGCAAATTGGATGGGGAAGCTCTGCCAGCATTAATGCCCGAATTCGTTTGCCTTGCAGAGTGGGGGAGCCTGGAACTCATCATCAACCACCACAACTCCCCCAACCTGTAGGCTTGTTCCTTGCCCATTCATTTGGGGAAGACCAAGACGACGCCCGCTGCTGGTGACCCAAAGGTCAGCTTTTGGTCAGAGCACAATGGTGATGCAACCCGTTGTAGGCCCTTGCAGAGAGCACGTGCGCCATGAGCGCAGATTGCGGTATCCCTGGCAGTTCGTGGGCATATCATCGCGCCAGGCGCGCGATTCTGTTACGTTGCTTTACGAGGTTCGCGATGTTCTGGATACAATGTAATAATTGAGGCAGAATCCGGGTACACAGTAGTGCTCGGCAAACAGTATGGTGTCAATCATGTCAGCACGAGTGGGATTTGACCGCTCACTGCGGGTTGGGCTGTGTTTGATTGCCCATTTCGTATTCATTGGCATCATGCCCCCCTTGCATGATGGCGATTGAATACGCGGCAGATCCCTGCCTCCTTTTCAGTGATTGGCCAACACGGCGTATCTATAATGAGTAACATTTTCAACAACACGTGCGCTGATCGATCGAGTCGTGTTGATTGGCAGAAAGTCTTATGTCCCCTTGTTCGCTCTGTTTTCTTGGCGCGAGGGGTTTACGAAGACGAGATCGAATATTACAATGTACATACCAGCATTGTCTGCACATAGTGTACTCCGTACCTACCGGTACATGGGTAAAGAGAGCGCCTGTCCACCGCCTACTTGCTTTTTCCTTGACTTGGTCCCTTGTACTATTGTGCAATGCATGCGTGTCTCGGCTGTCGGCTGCGACGTGAATAGGCGCAATATGCCACACGGAAAATTTTCCCTCTAGCTGCCTCTTGCGACGGGCCGCGCCCGGAATGTAGTGCGTGCAGCAAGTTGTAATTCACGATGGCCACATTGCTCCGCTGGCTGGAGATCCTGACACACGGCCTACAGTGGGCTCCAGATATACTCGGAAATCGCTGAATTTTTCACCACGACATATATATTTGAAAGATGGATATTTCATGAATCCAGAAACAAGATTCATTATCGAAATATACGGAAGGAAATTAAAGCTAGTACGGAGTAGTGTATGATTCATTGTTCAGGCCACAAGACAATCGGTCTTCTTGAGATCCCCCAACCTCAGAGCCGGTACTTAGCGTGACGGCGAGTGCGTGATCAGACAGAAGGGATTGACTGATCAGTCCTTTTGTACTGAGTGGGCTGGCTCTGGCAGTGTCCTGATGAACAGTCGCCATGTCTCGCCGCGATCAACAATCGGAAATTATCAATTCGACACAAGTCCCTGCAGGAGACATCTCATCATCCAGGGTCGATGTGCCCTTAACAGAGGCGGCCGTTCAATGTCGGTTGTACACGCCAGCGCCGTTACCCCTGACACAAGGCAAAGTAGCATCGACACCGAACGATCCCCCATCGCTTCACCGTTTGTCTGCAGCTGATGCAAGGGTGGGGTCCAGCCCTCTGTGTGCGTACATATGCCCCCTTTGAGACCTACAGTACGGAGTAAGGGACCCTGAAACCCTGAAATCACGACAGGCCGGTCTTGTCCCACTGTATTGTTCGGACTCCAGGCGGCACACTGTGGAGCCAGTGACCACCTAACCTTCACCGCCTGTCCTTTCGGCGTTGCGTCCCCCTAGGACGCCCACGGCAGAAAATTTCGAGGTGGCGCGCAAAGTTCTGCGGCGGCGGGCCAGGAAAAGAGGTCATGATCTTGTAGGGTATTCAAGAGACATGGGCAGCGACGAGCAACTGGCCCTCGTGGCTGCAGAGGACCCCGAAAAGACGGCAAAGCCGTTGGGGATGCGAAAAAACGGTACAGCTCCAGGAGTGGCAGTTGGAGAGCAGAAAAGGAAAAACAACTGACTGTTCGCAGGCAAGCAATGGCACGCACCTAAAAAGGCATTCCGCCCCACGAAGGGCCTCACTTCCTACGAGAAAAGGACCAAGGAGCGAAACGCGATGGCACAGATGAAGGCCAAGGAGAAGGAGATGAAGGATGAGAAGGAGGCGGCGCGGAAGGTAAGCAATTTGCCCCGGTGACGGCTCAGCGAAGAAGAGCGGTCGTTTAGCCCACTCACAACCACGTCAATAGGAGAAGATCGACAGGATACGAGAGAAACGTGCCAAGAAGGAAGAGCGGGAACGATACGAGAAGATGGCCGAGACGATGCATCGCAAACGTGTTGAACGACTGAAACGGAAGGAAAAGCGCAACAAGTTGATCAACTCATGATGATTTGCCACGCCAGTATTACAGTCGACAACTGACGCCGATCGGTGGACGAAACACATGGCGCATAGCCTGCCGTACCATCTTGACATATGCAGGGGCAACGTCGCAGACGAAATCCGTCACTCTTGTAACTTGCCCAGGCCTCTCGGGCTGCGCGATATTTGGACGCACAGGCTTATGACATCATGTCATGGAGATCACGGACAAGAAGGGCTTTCGAGGAGAGAGCGCATGGGCATCGTGCCGGGGTGGCATTTCTCCATGGTCTTACATTGTACATGCTCATCACATAAATTGCATCTGGTTCGCGTGGGGCAGGATGGGAGTTCGGGAGGCCACTTCGTCATTGCGGTAGGGGAAACGCAGATGAACACGGATGGTATGCTGTCACTCCTGATTGACGGCACAATATCTGTGACGCCATTGTTGCACGCCCTCGTTATATTGTCCGAAGAAATCGTCCCGTGCTCCGAGTGATCTTACGAAAGGGTGAAGAAGAAAAGGGGGGGAGAAGGAGAGGGGTTCGATCTTGCCTGTGAGCCCCACCTCATGTGAGCCTGAAGCGCAATTGTTGAAGGAAATACGCCAGTCGTGGCAGCTCAGACCTGATCGTCCGGCTCCATCAAAAAATCCCATCAATCGCATCTCTCATCAAATCAGTTGTGTCACCTCCAACAGGGAGCGGGTACGGCAGTGTGCATGCTTGTGACACGTGGGATACTCTACACGCAGTAGATGCTGTGCATGAATACGCCACAACCATGTCGGCACCTGCCGCTGGCGCTGATGCTGCTGCAAAGCAGGCATCATCTGGCCGTCCGAACAGCCGCCACCAAGTCAACAGGTCATTAAGCGAGTTTGCGTCGCAGGGCAAGCTGAGACGGCCGCATCTCCATCGACGACAGAGCAGCACGCACACGCACGACGAGACGATCAATCCGCTTCAGCCCTCGGCAACCCTGCCGACGCAAGTGTTGCGGACCTCGGTGGATGTATCGATGTCATCAGGCAACACGCCTTTCATCAGCCCTGATAACAGCCGGCGAGCCAGTGTCTTGGTGCCCAAGCAGAATGACTTGGGAGAATCAGACAAGCGCGGGGAGGGCGAGCTCATCGAGCAGGAGCAGGAAGAGGCTTCACTGCGGATGGAGTAAGCTGCTGCTTCGCAGAACTACTGTCTCCAACCTTTTCAACATATAACTAACGGCTTGTCCCCATTTGCAGTGGACTGAAACAATCTTTATCGGAGCTCAAGTCCTTCACGACGGCAATGACGAAACAGCTCGACGATTCATATTATTCGGTTCTGGAAAAGATGAGCGCGCTCAAAGGCCTCCTCACGGATATGAGCAGCCTTGCCGGGGAGATGGTCCGGTTTGGCGATAACTTTGACAAAGAGACCCGCGATCTCGAGAGCGAGATCATTCGCTCACTCAGTGTTGCAGGACAATGGGAAGAGCAGCAGAGGAGGATCGTCTCGTTGCAGAAGCGCTTGCACGCCAGCAGAGATCGTAAGGCCCAACTCACTGCGCGTGTCGTTAATTTGCAGAGGAGCATCGAGCGATGGCATGCAGCGGATACACTCTGGCAGGAGAAGTTACGCAGGAGACTCGGGATCATCTCGGTTATCCTCGCGGTACTTTTTGTTGTGTTGCTCGGCATAGGCCAACTCAACAAAACGGTTCACGAAGGCGTTACTTGGCGAGCAACCATGACACCCACATGGTTCAATCTCTCGAGCAGGATCGCCATGGGCGAGGAGAGCAGGAACGAGTCGAGGCGCAATCTGCTGTGGAAAAAGCCCGAGAGGGACGCAGAGCAGTTGCGTGCCTTTGACGAGTTATGAGACGGGGCGTTGGCTGGGATAGTAGCATCTTTGGATTGCGAGCGGCTTCATATGTGCTGAACTTTATTTTTCTACACCGAGGATGGCGGACTACTTGTGGAGATACCCTTGATTAATGATTTTAGAGGCCAAATCCGTAACGTCCGTTGTGTATGTTCTCTGTGAGTGGCACCACGATTGTGGAACTTTCATACGCATTGGAATGGCGGATCTCGAGCATGCTCGCTTTATCTCTTGGAGCATCTGCGACAAGCTCGTGTGTTCTCAGCACAGAGCGCTGGCTACGGGTTTGGAATACCGATGTGGTATGTCATTGGTTCCTGATCGTCAAGTGACAAAGGAAGAACCTGGCTTTTCCGAGGATGTTGTAGGGTAGTGGGGTGTTTTGTATATACGTCGGCGTTGTTGGCAGGGTCTTGACTGACCGTGTCTCCCATTTTTTGACCCAAGAAAAACAAAGATTCTTCTTTGAATGGCTGTGTTTATTCTACAAACGTTCCATTGGCGTCCCGGCAAAGAGACAATGAGGTTCGATCTCACACCGACTGGGCGCCTTTGTGCACCACACCAGACAAGGGCGGTGTTTGTCAAAGGCGGAAGCCGCCAAGCTTCGATCACGCCGATAGCGCACCAATTAGGCGCGCCCAAGCCCGCGCAACACACTTTAGTCGGTACAGCAATAGCGTTTGCCTTTAGGCTGCCCACGTGAATGGACAAGCTGACCATTGGAGGGTGGGGGTCTTGCATGGTTGCCTCAGCTTTTTCCTATGGTCGCCTTATCTCTCTAGAAAATCCTTCAAAGTCTTAAAAAAATCCCTAAATATCAACAATTAAAACAAACAAGAAAATCCAAAATCTTATAATACTTTTCAAGAAAACTTCTATCTAAGACATTAAATCCGGATTAGGGTTATCCTCGGGTGTATATTTCACTGGTCAGGTTAGCTGCTGGTCGCGTTGAATACGCATGAACACTGGGCGCTGCTCTTTCCGGTCCAGCCTTGACCTGACAGTCCATGGAACAGTAATACCATAAGTAGCACGATACATGTCATCCCCAGGTTGTTTGATGAAACACGGATCACGATTGCACGGCGTGCCAAGATTCGTTGCACCTCGTAGGTCTTAGCGTCAGTTGCATGAACATGTGCACTGGGTACTAGTCAGAAAGGCCATGGCGGTGACGGTGCTAATTGGATATGTCACTAATGATTCGGAGGACAGGTGCGTCAGCGTTTGGTGATGTTGCCAGCAGTCCGCCGTCTTTGTTGGTGATGGTGACGGTGATGCCGGTGGTGTTTGCGCGAACGCGTTTCGCTCGTCAACGTGTTGTGCAGTGAACGCCCCTGGAGAAGGCGCGCCATCGGCAAGACGGCACGCCCATGCTAGGCCCAGGCTAGCCCGGGGTGAGTGAGGATCTTTGTTGACGATTGGAAGAGGTCAGACGGGCAAGTTCCGGGCCGGGAGCCAGCGGGCGTAGTACCGTCTGGCTCGTGGAAAAGACAAGACTGCTAAGCACGACACAACGTCAGGGCCACTCCCCCTGCCATGTTCCCCGTCAGTCATCGGGTGACTGACCGACTGACGCGACAAGCCAGGGCCATGGCCACCCATGGACTGGCTATGCCTGCCTCGCAAGGCTCTGAACAGAAAAGAAGAAGAGGCTGACAAAAACATGGGACGTGTGACGCGGCAGTCTCTGCCCGGGCTGTGCGCAAACGTCAGTGGTGCCTGCCGCGCGCACGGCGAGGCCCGGGCTCGATGCTTGTTCGGCATAGTTTCTCTGTAGGAGTGCCAACGTGGAGGGGAGGCTGTGTGACCTGCCACGTTCGTGGAGAGGGGCAGGGCAGCGTGTAGCATCAAAACTTGGAGGGGCGGGGGGAGCCTGGCTGTAATTTTATTCTAGCACAGCTTGCGCACAACCTGCGCCTCGTTCAGCGTCAATGACGACGCCGGGCTCTGTTTCGTTGGCTGTCTGTTTTGGTCGACTCTCCTCTTGAACTTCCCATATGATTTCCTGCCATCCTAGGCTCGCCAAGTATCTATTCACCCTACCTGAACACCCCAAGGATCTGGTGCAACAGGTTTGTGTCAATCCCTGGTCGCTGCGCATGCGATCAACAAACGCCGCCGTCGCCCCCCGCCATTGCTTTCCGAGCTTCGCCAAGCTTTTAGACGCTCGGCGACGTTGCCTGGGTTGCCATTAATATAAACGACTGTCCCCCGCGCCCGATTTCCAACGACTCTCTGTCCAGAGACACAGATTGCTGGTGTGAAGGATTCCAGCATCCACAAGACGCTACCTCTTGCTCGACTTTGTTCGAGCAGAAGCACACCCGCAATATGGCTCAGGACGGGAATGTCACTGTCACCGGTCAAACAGACGCTGCTGCTCCTGGACACTCGCCAGCCGCCCCCAAGACGAGAGAGTTGCCCATTCGTTCAACCGATTCAGACCCGAGCCCTCCTCCAGGGCACACCTTGACCGGAAAGCAGGAGCACTGTACGTCGTCGTCCCCTCAGACTGTGACAGAGCGAGGCTGGTCCGAGGCTAATCGGCGACACAGATCTCAAGCGGGAGCTTATAGCGAAACAGGCGAAATGGGAGATCAACGAGCTCAACTCCCCCACGGCGCTCCAGAGGTTTGGCGCGCCGTTTCGCTCCGAACACGGCGAGGTGCCCCCTCAAGAGTCGGAACTGCCGATTCTTCGGTATATCTTTGTGCATCATGTGCGAGACTTTCCCTTCCTCGATAAGGCCAAGGAAAAAGAATTTTGGCAGGACAAATTGCAGGTGGTACGTACTGACCGCGTTTCGACCAGTAGCCTTTCCCAATGTCCATCACCTGACGTCAAGCTTTCCCTTTCATTAGTTCCTCGAGTCTTTTGCCTTGAAGCAAATCTCGTCATCCGAGGACCGACTGGAAGAAACAAAGCGTAGAAAGCTTGCAATTAAGGCTCAAAAGCTTGTCGAGCTTATGATGGTTTCTGGAATCGGGACCTCCTCCGGCTTCGAAGAGCGCATTCGGTTTTCCGAGATTGAAATCGTGGACAGTAGCGCCATTGACACCGGGGTCATGCACACAATCCCGGAAGGCAACTACATCAATGGTTGGGACGTTAATGTCGCCGGTGTTCGCCTCGTCTCCGTCAAGGGGAAGCTGAGACAGCATAAGCATGCTGAATTCTTCCTCCGCATCAAGCGCAAGGGCGAGCTCGAACATTTCGTTGGACGAAGGTACGGCGACTTTGTCAAGCTCCAAAAGAGTTTGAAGACGGAGCTGCCCGGCCGCATTCTGCCTCCTTTACCAAAGAAGAACAAGTCAAACACTACAACCTCTGGTTTGCTTTCCGGCTGGAGCAATGCAGATGACTCGGATGCGTCCTCCGTATCTTCCGTTTCCACCCGTTTGACAGGTGCCCCATCCCAATCCACCATCAAACCATCTCTGCTGTCGCCTACCTTACCGAGTAAGCTGTTTACCCAATCTCAGCTGTCTGGGCATCGTACTGACTCTAAATCAGGCCGTCACCGGGCTGGGTCTGTAGCGTCGGCTCGCTCAGCTAATTCCAGGGAGTCTCCGCGCCCGTCTGTGGATGGCAAGCTGAGCCCCAGGTTGGTCGAAAAGCACGACAGAGACGATGTATGCGCCTCCATGCCTGAACAATTCTGCTCGATCTTACGCTAACGTGTAGACAACCTATTGAAGAGTGTCGTTTTGTGGAGGGAAACCCAGCGAATCTCTCTCCGAGCGTATCTGAGGTCGTTGCTCAACAATCCTCAAGTCGCCAACACCAAGGCTATCCAGGATTTCCTGAGCGGTGAACCTGTTACCCCGGCTGATGAAGACGTCGAAGACATCATGAGGCGCAAAGCGGTTGACGAGAAACGAATTGAAGAACAGAAGAAGTTTTATGAGATCGCAAGGAAGCGTGCAGCCGAGCTCGACGAATATATGGAGCAGTAAGTCTTTGATGACGCCCTCTGCTTCTGCCCGTGTGGCACCGTATCTTGACGCTAATTGCGATGCCCAGATTCCGTCGCGATATTGTCGAACGAAATGGACTCACAATGTTATTCAAAGAAATCAAAGACAAGGAGACGATACAGGACTTGAGCTTGCAGTATCAGAAGTTTGCCGAATGGCTACGGATAGAAATTGCCGCCGTGATTTATCACATGTTCTTGGCCGAAGACAACTCCCCCGAGGTCTTTGCTCAGGCAAAGCGCATACACTCCCTCATCCCGTACTCGGTGCTCAAGAACGTCATCAGATTCGCCAACCCCGCAGCGGTCATGTCCCGCGTTTTAGATGTGTTTCTTGCTCAGCCTTTTGGCGCACGCTCTCTGATGCAACGAATATTCTCTACAGCGCTGAATGAAGGAATCAAAAGCTTTCAAAAGTCCATCGATGCGTTGACGACAAGGATTGCGGATCCCATCTTCACCGATAAGCTAAAGAGATATACAGATGCAGATGAAAACCTCAAGGCTGCCATACGTCTGGAGGCCGAAGATGAGGAGATTGATGTCCTTGTCGCGATCCTACGGTCTGAATCCATCGAGCCTCAATTGACGGGCGAGCAAATCCAACGACTGTTCAATGCTTATGCCGCGTTCAACAACGCTGTCGAAAACGTGGACGAAGAGCTGAAGCAGGGTGCACAGTTATTCTCCTATCTGAAACAGTTGCTCAAGCTCTGCACCCGCCAACGAGACAAGGCCATGATGTTGCAGCTCATTGAGGAACGTGTGACATTGGAGCTGTTCCGCGATCTGTTCACCATCTTCTACGAGCCTCTTGTCAGAGTGTACCAGACAGCCAATGTGCATGACAGTGTGACCGACTTTGCTGTCTTTATCGACGACATGATCAAGGTAAATCGCCCCTTCGCCGCTTGTCGTCGGAATGAATGTTGACTGTGTTCAACCAGGTTGTCGAAGAATGCCGAGAGCAGGACGCCTCGGCGGATCCTAACCAGACTGTCCAGGCATTCATTGACCTGTGTCAACGGCATGAGCATAATTTTTACAAATTCATCCACCAAGTCCATACACATGATAACGGGCTATTCACCCAGCTAATGGGCTGGATCGAAGGAATCCTTGAATTTCTTCGTCACGGACCCAAAAATGGAACTCTCAACGTCAATGCACTATTCGAAGGGGGCGTCAGCAATGGCACGATAGACAAAGACCAGGCCGTCAAGGAGATTGACATGCTGATCGCGTGGCAGCAAGCACGCAAGAAGTGGCATCACAATAAGACGCGGCAGAAGATGGCTGCCGAGGGCTCGGGGCCCGGCTCGGGCCCCGCCATGGGCACTGGCTTTGAAACATCCGACTTTGGACTGGACGATCAGGATCTCCAGGATATATCCTACGACATGGACGACGAGTCTGATTCTGAGGTGGAACAAGAGGACGAATTGGACCCCATCGAGGCGGAGAGACGAAGACGGGCTAAGAAACAGGATCGACTACGACGCTCAGCGGGAGAGCCGAAGAAGCCGGCCATTTCGGAAGTGCACAAGCTCCACGAGAACTTTTTGATCATGCTGCGAGATGTATTGGCGGTTTGAGGCGCAGGTGTCACGATGGCTTAACCTCCAGGAAATCATTTTTTTTTGGGCATTAGACGTGAGGCAAACGACAAAGAGCTGCAAGAGGCAGTTGATAGAGAGGCACGGATTGTAAACCTAAGGCTCAAGGATCGCATTGTAGCATTATAAAGAATTGACTATGGTGGGACGTTTTCGGTTTCTCAGACTCTCCCCTCCGCGGCACCCATTGCCTTCCCGAATGGTCGACTAGCAACTTCGTGGTGGAGCCAGATGCCTGAAGCCGAACGAAGATGGAGCCTGGATAAGAAGCCGCAGCGTCTTCCATGTGACGGAGGCTGCTACCGCGCACAAGGCTTGTAAATGTTTTACTCACTGTAGATGACTCCAGGTCACAAGGATCAAGCCACTGAACCACGTGCCCCCTTCCTGGATGTGAGGGGACATGCAGCGACAAAGGGGGATTCGAGCGCGAGGGATATCGAGCAAGATGCAGCACGTCATGCATTTTCGCGTTGGATGCTATTCTATCAAATTGGCGTCCACTAGGACAAGCAAAAACGAAACGCCCGAGGCTGCTTCCTACAAGTACCAGCCCTACAAACTTGCGCTGCTTCAGTTATTAGGCTATTAGCCAGTGGCGGTGGCCAACACGGGGCTGCTAATGTGTGCACGCTGATTGGTCGAATGAACCGAGGAACCGAGCACGACCGGCCAAGGGTCCAGCGCAGACGCAGATGCAAGCATGCATGCCTGCTTGCTTAACCGCTGAGAAAAGAGACCTTGCGATTCGAATTGGTGCACCACCTCTTTCCCTTCACCAAGCGTCAACGCCATTTTTTCGTCTGGAACGTCTGCGCATTGCAGCTTGCTATCTTTCGACGATGGCTTCATCCATGGCATTGAGGAGATTGACCTCGTTAGGTCCTACTGTGCGTAACGTACCCTTTCGTCCGATCCGCGTCCGTCGTCTCGACCCTCGAAACCATCCGCAATCGGCGTGACCATCTACAACGATGGCAATTGTTGGCGGCGAGGACAGCTGCGCTCCGCGCTGCAAAAAAAATATAGTGGGAACTCTTTGCTGACTGCCTGCTGTTGCACAGTCCTTGCGAGCTTCGAGAAGTCATTTCAGAGCTTTTTCTACTACTCGGCCAGCCGGTACGTAAACCTCGGCATGCAAAGACCAAGGTGTACGAGCTCATCGCTGACTTTCTTCCCATCCGCCACAGCCAGAGTGATTGCCAATAACCCATTGAGGGCCAAGGAGGCTTCTCCTCACTTAAGCACCAAGTACAACGTTATTGTATGTGCCTGCTTTCACAATGCGCTGCCCGCCGCCGTCGTTATTCACAAGAAAAGTATTAACCGGAGGTCGGAAAATAGGATCACGAGTACGATGCCCTGGTCGTCGGCGCTGGCGGTGCCGGTCTTCGCGCCGCCTTCGGTCTCGCTGAAGCCGGCTTCAACACGGCCTGCATCTCGAAGCTGTTTCCTACCCGATCACACACTGTCGCTGCCCAGGGAGGAATCAACGCTGCACTGGGAAACATGCACGAGGACGATTGGAGATGGCACATGTACGATACTGTCAAGGGATCTGATTGGCTGGGCGATCAAGACGCTATCCATTACATGACCCGAGAGGCTCCCGCCTCCATCATCGAGCTCGAGCATTACGGCTGTCCCTTTTCACGTACCGAGGACGGCAAAATGTAAGCTTGGTCGAACCGTCTGCAAGGGCCGCAATGCTGACTCAGGCTCGGACACAGTTATCAGCGAGCTTTCGGTGGTCAATCCCAGAAATTCGGCAAGGGTGGCCAGGCCTACCGTTGTTGCGCAGCCGCTGACAGAACTGGCCATGCTCTGCTTCACACACTCTACGGCCAATCGCTCGCTCACAACACCAACTACTTCATCGAGTACTTTGCTCTGGATCTCATTATGCAAGATGGCGAGTGCCGCGGTGTCCTCGCGTACAACCAGGAGGACGGTACCCTGCACCGCTTCCTCGCGAACAACACCGTCTTGGCCACCGGCGGTTATGGTCGTGCTTATTTCAGCTGCACTTCTGCTCACACCTGCACCGGTGACGGCATGGCCATGGTTGCCCGTGCTGGGCTTCCCAATCAGGATCTCGAATTCGTCCAGTTCCACCCTACTGGTATCTATGGCGCCGGCTGCTTGATCACCGAGGGTGCCCGTGGCGAGGGTGGGTATTTGCTCAATTCAGAGGGCGAGAGGTTCATGGAGCGTTATGCGCCGACTGCGAAGGATCTTGCCTCCCGCGACGTTGTCTCGCGATCCATGACAATGGAGATTCGTGACGGCCGCGGTGTCGGCGCTGAAAAGGATCACATCTTTTTGCAGCTGAGTCACTTGCCCCCTGAGATTCTTGCCGAGCGTTTGCCCGGCATCTCGGAGACTGCAGGTATCTTTGCTGGTGTAGACGTGCGCAAGCAGCCCATTCCTGTTCTGCCGACCGTACACTACAACATGGGTGGCATTCCCACCCGCTACACAGGTGAGGTTCTCACCGTCGATGAGAAGGGCAACGACAAGGTGGTCCCTGGTCTCTTCGCCTGCGGCGAAGCTGCTTGTGTTTCTGTGCACGGCGCCAACCGTCTGGGTGCCAACTCGTTGCTGGATCTCGTCGTTTTCGGCCGTGCCGTCTCACATACCATTCGCGACAACTTCACGCCCGGCACGAAGCAGAAGCCCATCCCCGCCGATGCCGGCGCCGATCACATTGAGGTTCTGGATCAAGTCCGGACTTCAGATGGCCCCAAGAGCACGGCTGAGATCAGACTAGCCATGCAGAAGGCTATGCAAACTGACGTATCGGTCTTCAGAACGCAAGAGAGTCTGGACGAGGGTGTTCGTAAGATGAAGGAGATTGATCCTCTGTTCAACCAGGTTGGCATCAAGGATAGAAGCATGATCTGGAACTCGGATCTCGTCGAGACTCTGGAGCTACGCAACCTGCTGACGTGCGCGTAAGTGTCACTTCCCGTCTTCTACGCGATTCACTCATTCCGTAGACATGTCGACGACTTGAGACTGATGTATTCTTGTGTGTATAGTTCCCAGACTGCCGTGTCTGCGGCCAACCGCAAGGAATCCCGTGGTGCGCATGCCCGCGAAGACTTTCCCGACCGGGACGACAAGCAGTGGATGAAGCACACGCTGTCGTTCCAGAAGGAGCCCCACGGCAAGGTCGACCTCAAGTACCGCCGTGTTATTGGCACGACTCTGGACGAGAAGGAGTGCAAGCCCGTGCCGCCCTTTAAGCGTGTTTACTAAATGCGGGACTCGGGAGGTCGAGACGGCGGCGGCGAGCGGAGGGCTGTGTTGTTGTGCGAAGAAACTTTTTGGAATATACGTTGTCTGATGGGCCAAGCAGCAGCAGCAGCAGCAGGAGTAGGGAGAGAGGGAACGGTGGAGGATGCTTCAATCATACGCGCTAGGGGGCGCTTGGGACGGAGTTTTGCACCTAGGCTCGTTGCATGGCAGCTTGTTGGACGGATTCTGTTGGCAATTGGTCTCCTTTGTTGTAAGACAAGCGGATATCCGGGAACGCATTGTTAGGCTTGTTGGCGCATCTGCAATAGATGTCGTGTACCTTTGGGCCCCCTTTTGCTCCGCGTGTCCCACGTTGCGTGCATGCATACTACGTGTGTGGACGGTGGCACAGCGTGTGGGTTTTTCCTACTTTCCCCGTGTCGTGTGAGTGAGGCCTTGTCTCTCTTTTCCTCTTGCCGCTTGTGAGACTGGCTTTGGACCTGTCAGGTAGAGGGGGAAGGGCAGGGCAGGGCAGGGAGGGGAGGGGAGGGGAGAGGAGAGGAGCAGTGAGATAGATGCTGCGGTTTTCTCACCGGCTCCGTAGCCAGCCATCTCGGCTCAAGCACGACAATCGTCAACCCTTTCCCCCCCCTCTCAGTACGCCTCCCATGTCTGCGTTGGAGGGATGGGTCATTGTCAGCTCGTATTGCGGCTCTGCTGTGTGTGCATGGTGGTCCAGCGTGCAGCGAGGTAGCTGCGGCTTGGCTCGGTGGTCGGTGGCTGGCTGGCTGGCTGGATGCCTCACTCACCCATGCAGCAAACTACTAAACTACAGTAAGTAAGTAAAGTACCTACCTACCTACCTACCTCGCACCCGCCAAGTCGGTGCGCCACGCGAGGTACAGTAGTCAACGTGCCAATTCATCTGATATGGAGCGCTTCAGCCCTGTCTGCCACGCCACGCCCCCCTCTGTCGTGTCGTGTCATGTCGTGTCATGTCGTATTGAAAGTATGTTGTGTGAGAGCCAGGGCTGTCTACTGTGTGCGTGTGCTGCTTGACGACCCAGCATGCCAGACATTCTACATGTCTTCAGCTGGGCACCGGTGCAGCAACGACAGCCAAGCTAGCAGGTGCAGGTGCAGGTGCAG
>JAPFVV010000680.1:0-10378 GCA_030780945.1 Aschersonia sp. MBC 593
GTCACATATACATGTAGGGCCCCCGGCAAACGTTTTTGCATATAAAGCCAAGGTCGCTTTACGCCCAGGGCCGTAGCAGTGGTGCTTCGAGCGCAGCGAGGCCGGCCCGCCGCAGGCGACCCCCGGTAGGGCCGCCGGAGGCAACACAGCAGCCGAGGAGGCCGCGGAGGCTCTGCGCGTGCGTGCGTACGTGTACACCATGGTGTTTCCGCGCCGCAGGGTGCGTGGTGCTGTCGCCGCACGGCAGACGACGCAGCAGCGTGCTCGGCGTCGGCGGGGGAGCACCACGCATCGAGCTCTCTCATGTATGCAAGCCGTCAAAAGATGTGTGGATGAGGAGACGCAAGACCTGGCAGGGCTGTGTCAAGGGAGGAAACACGGGATCTGCCAAGACCGCAGCAGTGATGAACCATGACACCCATTACCATTGTACTTGTAAACATTCGCAATTGTCATATAGATACTATGGGCAGCGACGGTATTACATTATCCAAACACGCTGACCGTCTGGCAGCGACTACACGATCGATACCGCTCTTCCGTACATTGCGGCAACGGCGACAACAAGTGATCCTCCAGGTCCAACTCAGCCATTAAAAACCCATGCTGTGCCCGTCCCGCGGCTGTGCGCTTTACGCGGCTACCACCGCCTCTTTTTTTTTTTTTTTCCAGGTCCATTTCCGCGGCCCAGACGCCAACAGCCCTCACGCCGTGGCAATGAAGCTTCTCTCCCGTCTGGCGGTATCTTAGCAGAACGTCGGCAGCCCTCACGCCGTGGCAATGAAGCCTCTCTCCCCATGTGGTGGTACCATACTAGGCACGCTGGTACACGCCGTCGCCGTAGCGGTAGCTCTCCGGCGGCGGGTTCGTCTGCGCGGCCGTGTGCCAGCCGCCTTGGGGATGCGCCGTAGCCAGCGGCGGCTGGTACGCATAGCCCGTGTCCTGCAGGCGGTAGTCCGCACTGGCGCCGCGCGCATCGTGCGTCGCGGCGGTGGTGTTGGTGGCGTCGGTGCCGTAGCTCTGACGCGCGACCCCGATGTTGTTGTTGTTGAGCTGCTCGGGATGCGTGTGCTCCGGAAGGCCGCTCGCGTCGTCGTACTTCTCCGAGACCATCTTGTTGTTGCGGCCGCGGCGGAAGCGGCCCAGGAAGCCGCCGCGCGAACCGGAGCCCGACGTGTAGTCGTTCCGGGGGCCCGGTCCGAAGCGCTTCTCCTTGCGGTGGTGGCGAACGAGCACAACCTCCATGACGATGGACAGCAGGAAGAAGAAGCTTTGTTACTCTGGTCAGTCACGGTCCGGCCCATCCGTCACATGCTTTTTCCGAGAGAAGAGCCCATGTACTCACATTGCAATGATGGACAAGGCCATGGAGGCGGTCTGCAGCCGGCACGCAGTGTGGAAGCTCGGCAGGTTCGTGAAGCCGCCCTTCGATCCGGTCGCCTCGTCGGTCGACTGGCCCCGGCCGAACGGGGTGTCGAGGTATCCGCGGCAGCTGCCCGCCCCGTTGCGGTTCACCACGGCCACGTAGATGAAGGCGCCGATGAAGCAGAGATCCAGCACGATGGCGATGAAGGACGTAAACGCCAGCCCGGCCACACAGCAGAGCAGCAGCAGCCCGATCAGCGTGTACAGCACTGCGGCGCCAGAGATGCCCTCGACGGCGCGCACGCTCCTCTCAATGTAGATGTCATGGTTGTGCAGTGTCGCGAGAAAGTACGAGAAGATGCCCAGGATGGCGGCTGCGCTCAGCAGTTGGATCCCGCGGATGATCCATTGAAGTGTCTTGAGGGCCAGGCCCGATCCTACGCCCATGATGATGATCTCTTTGTTTTTTTCAGAGCGTTCAAGAGAGAAAAAAGGCTGTTGTGATGCTCAGACTGAGTTGCGGAGGGCAGGTGGCTGGCAGAACAGAGACGGTGCGGGAATCATGGAGCGACTCGCTACTAATAGATCTGGTTTCATATAGCTGGTAAAGAAAGACAGGATGTTTCGGGCAGTGTATGATGCAATAACGTTGCCGTGGATCTACGCTTTTGGAATTGCGGAACGACTGGGGAGAGGATGGAGGGGGGGGAGGATCCTTGGTTTTAGGTTTAATGCTGGCCGCAACAGGTAAGAGGGATAAACATTTTTCTTTTTCTTCCCATCTCATGTTTCCTTTTTCGCACGAGAGGCGGCCGCAACGCCGGCGAGATGGCCGGTTGCTCTTAGTCAGGGAAGCAAATCAATGCGAAACATCAGACCAGTTGCCTCGAGTTTCTTTGCCCACGAGAGAGAGGGGGAGAGAGACGTTTCCATGCAAAGGATCGCATGTTGAATCGGAGGTTTCGAGGCGATGACGACACAGGTGTGGCTGGTGGGGCTGGGCATGTCATCGTACGGTGTACTCGAGCCGGTCATGGTCGAGGCTGATTGGCTGAGGGCGACGGGCTCTGCCACAGCCCATAGCCACGTTTTCGTCATACCCAGCTGAGTCTGTACACTGCCAGTGCGACGCTCTTTTCCCCCCTTTCCTCCTCCGATGCGCAGCGCCCGAATTGAGTTTCGCCGGTTTTTGTGCAACGGTGCCGTGCGCCATTTTCAGGGCCTAAAACGTGCTGTCAATCGGCGCAAAACCCTAAAACGGAGGCCGGACGCTTGACCAGACTGTTCGACGTCAGAGATGCTTCCAAGATTCTTGAATCATCGAGTCTAAACAAGTCCAGGCTCGGCGATGTCGTAATGGAAATTCTGTACAGAGGCTGCCCAGTATTCTCTGCCCTCTGCTGCTGGCTCGGCATGGCAGGCCATGAATCACCGCACGAGAGCGCCTACTAGGCGACACCTGGGCAACGGCTGCGAGCAGAATTTCCATTCACCTCATGAGGGTTGGGCGACTCATCCAGGATCTGTTAGCGAATCATCTGTGAGCCGTTTGTTTACGCTGCACAGGGTTCGGGGTAGATGACAATGAGTAGAAAAACATCTGGATCTACAAACAACGATCCATAAGCGAGCATTTTCTGGAGTGCCAATTCTTGGCAAAAGATCCACACCAATCAAAGTCGTATATCCGTGCCTTGATTCTCATATGAGGGATCGCTATGCCGGGCTGTCAATGCGCTATCGGCCCACTGTGGACGACCACAACCACAAATATTCATTTGGATTGCGTTTCGCAACATCACAGACGTTCTTCTCGCACTGCATCCAGCGCGGCCTTTCCGCAAGTGAATGATGTGCGTCGAGCGCAGCGAGGCCAGCTGAAGAGGCAGGGACCCCCAGGCTCGGCCACCCGAGACCTGCAAATGGCGCGAGAAAGACATTTCTCGGCCGCTGATTGGCTCCACGGATCACCGGGCAGGGCGAACAGCGTAGCACCCGGATCTCCTCGAATCGCAAGGCGTGGACATCTATCAGTTGGGATGAACTCGTCACATGCTCCTCACGCGGGACAGGCCGAAGACCAATTGCGGGCTCAACACGTGCAGTCGACTGTTTGCGCTGCAGCCGATACCAAGACGAGGCACCTTGGGCCGGCGAGATAAGCAGTAAGAAGGACTTGCAGATGGCTCGCGATATCCGGCCGCCATATCCCCATCATCCCAGATGCCAGAATCGCCACAACTGGCCGAGGCATGTGCCGCCTTCAAGATATCGGACGAACAAGACGTTGTTCAACCCGAAAAATGTAGCTATTGCCATCCGGATCGGACGACGCGCATAGAAACGACATGAGCGCTGCGTCAAGTCCCTGTCGTCCGAGCCGAGACAAGCAGCATCATGTCTGAGATATTGCATACGGCCGCGAGCACCTCGCCACCCAGGCATCTGTTGCCTGCCGCAGGCATCAACACCCCCTTTCATTCTGCCTGCTGAGAGGCAGTGAGTCTCTGGTGGTTGGTTGCACTCATCAGCATGATCAGGTGAAGCGGCAGAGAGGCCATATCGAACATGGGAGTATTAGGAGACTTCAGCTGAGAGATGACGGGCCGCGCAGGCCGTCTTGGAGCAAACATCATAACGTCCTTCATTAAGATTAAGGGCTGAAGGTGGCATGAAAATCATGATTCGGAGACAGTCGAGAACACGGGACTGGACAGTCATGATTTCGGTTCAGAGCATGGTGATCTTTTGCCTATATGGTGCGAGCCAATCTGAGCCATGGCAATATTTGCATCTTGCAGTCGTCGTGCCGCGCTGCATCTCTCCACCCGGTGTGGATAGTCAGCGGTGGTAGTCGTCCGTAAAAGTATCGATGCATACAGCCATCGGGAGCTTGGTGTGCAAATAGAGCTCGCAGGAGAAAACGTGGGAAGCACGATCGTCAGAAACGGGCTGAAACGGGCTGGGGCGCTATGGAAATGATGGCCGAGTCTGGTCAGGTGCAGCCACCAGAAGGGTGCGCGGTGTGTGTTGTGTGTGTGTGTGTGTGTTTGTTCGTGTGTGTGTGTAAGCGAGCGCAAGTGTGTGTGGCAGCTGTAAAGCCAAGCGCATGCACCTGCGCCAAGTGGCCGGGGCTGGAGGAGCTTTACGCCACGCAACAGCGTGAGGACCCAGCTGCGTCCGGTGCAAGAAACACGGGCGCGGGTGCCGGCGTGGCCTGTGTGCGTGCGGTTTGAGGCATCAACCACTGACCAGCCTCACCCCTCGTCACATCCAAGGCAGAGAGTTCGAGAAGCGGCGTGCCCTCCAGATCACGCAACTGCAACTCTGCGCGCGTGGGAACCCGGCACCCATCAGCCGCAAAATACTTCCATGACCATCAGCAGGCTGACATTGACTGCTGCTTTTAGTGCCAGCCTGTTTAGCTCCAAGCGCTCGGATCCTAGCCGCATCTCTCGGAAAAGAAGGGGGCAGGCGGATCAGGGCAGGGTCGTATGGAGCCAGCCTCTGCGAAATTCCAAGTCGCGCCGAGAAGACGGCTTTCGAATGCGAAGGGCGCCCGGTCGTGTGGAGACGGACCCTGTGGTCCGCAGCAAGTCACGGATATACGGCGTGCTACGACAGGATCCTTGGGTACCATTGCATGGAGATATTCTCCTGCTTCGTAGGACCAGCACAAGACGGAGCATTTCTCGCGGCTCACATACATCAAATTTCACCTGAGCAGCGTTGTGCCCACGTTGCCCGTGCAATATACAGGCCGTGGCGACGGGAGAGGAAAACGTTCCATCGCTTACACGGCACGGCAAGTGGGAATTTATCATCGCGCTGCGCTTGATATACTTTTGACCGGACGGGAACTGCAATATTGAGCCTAGCCGAGCAGGTAGTCTGAATTCGTCAGCATGCGCAAAAGCCCCAGCTACGCCCAGGACGCACAACCTAATGCCTGACGGCGAAAAAAAAAATCACAAGACCATGCAGGCATCAAGACTAAGCACGCAAGAGGATGATGATGGCTGCGCCAAGACGAATCAACGACTGCTTATATCGCAATGGCTGACCATAAGCCGAGCATGTACACACGTGCATCGAGAGCCAGGAGGGGAAGAAACAACGAGGCGACGCAACCCCACGACAACAAAGTCAAGTCATAACAAAGAACAGTGAGGCATAGTTCCGTCTTTGAGCTGCGGCTGACCACGGTCGTTCTTTGACTCTTGGACGATGCCCCTTCCCCCCCTTCTTTCCTTCCTTCCCTCCCCCCTCTCCCTCTCGCCCCGGACTACCATTGCACGGCAAGCCCACCAATACGAGGGACCCCCGTCCACGGGCGCATCGCCAGGCAGCGGATCCCGCCCCAACGCCCGCCTTCCTCCACCCGTCGGGCTTTGTCTTGTCCAATCCGAGCACCGCCATTTTTTCTTTTCGGTATGAGTCTGCACCCACAAAGACGGCCGAGGCGCTTCGCCCACAGACGTGTTGGCTGTGGCACCATCCATCAGCAGGCGACGCATGGAGAGATGGGAAGAGAAAGGGGACCTAGGGGCAAGGGGGTGGGCACGGCGGCGGATGGGGTTTGTGTACGATATGCATGCAGGCCGTGATGGGATTATCAAGCCCTCTCTTTTTTTTTTCTCCCCTTTCCTTTCCTCTCCCCTCTTCTTCGGCTGCAATGTCCACTTTCAGCTTACCCATTCCCTCGCTGGTTCGTCTTGTCAATTGTTTAAAACGCGGTGTCGGCGACCTCTTCCTTTGCTCGCCTCATCAGACCATCGCCGCTCATCCTCAGGCACCTTAACTCGGTTCTCTTCATTCCTCACTTCCCTGAATTTTCTATCTCCCTCTGTTCCAAACAGGGTGTCTCCAAAAAGGACGTCGGTGCTTCAAATTGGCCGTTGAAAAGCCGTCCAACGCTCTCTGCACGACCAAGCTTTCCCCAAACCATCCATCGGGTCATTGTATCCATCACCATTATCACAACAAGCATGAAGGCAGCTGCGATTGTGCTGGGCCTCCTCGGCCTGGCCGGCTCGGCCGTGGCTGATCCTACTTGGCCGTCAGATATCGACGAGTTGGAGGAAATCATGTATCAAATTAACTCTTTCCGATCTCGCAAGTTTGCTGACACTGTCAACCCCTGCACGACCGAAGCCTCCGGACCTGGCCGTCGTAATGCTGCCGAATGGCTTCGGTCTGCTTTCCACGACATGTCAACTGCCAATACCTTTTTCAAAACCGGTGGCCTGGATGGATCCCTCCAGTATGAGCTGGACAATGGGGAGAATACTGGACCCGGACACCGGACAACGCTCAAATTCATGGCCCCTTTTGTCACTACGCGGTCCAGTCTTGCCGACTTGCTGGCTCTAGGTGTCTACATGTCGGTACGCTCATGTGCCGGTCCCGACGGACCTATTATCCCAATCCGTGCCGGACGCAAGGATGCAGCTCAGGCCGGCTCGCCCGGTGTGCCTCAACCTCAGAATTCGGCATTCACCTTCAAACAGCAGTTTGAACGCATGGGCTTCACCACTGAGGAAATGATCCAGGTCACGGCTTGCGGCCATACCATAGGCGGCGTACACCAGGACGAGTTCCCAGAGCTGATGCCTGCCAAGGTCGTCAACCGCAACGTACCCTTGGACTCGACTGATGCCGTCTTCGACAACAAGGTCGTCACCGAATATCTCTCTGGCAACACGACAAATCCGCTGGTTGTTGGAACGTCGGTCAGGATCAACAAGAACTCAGACTTTAAGGTCTTCAACAGCGACGGCAACAAGACCATGTCAGCTTTGGCTGATACCAAGAACTTCACGGCCGCCTGCCAGGCAACACTCCAGAAGATGATCGATGTTGTTCCCTCGGGCTCCACCCTCGGCGACCCGATTGTGCCTTACACTGTGAAGCCAGTCAACCTGCAGCTGACCCTGACCAACGGAGGCAACGCCCTGCAGCTCACTGGTTACATTCGAGTCAGGACCACCGGACTGGCCCAGGATGCTATCAAGAATGTTGCTTTCACTTACAAGAACAGATACGGCGCTCCCGTCTGTGGTCTCAGCTCCTGCACGATTGTCAGCACCGTGCAGGGAATCGGCAAGGGGTTTGACGACACGTTCAGCTTCTACCCCATCCAAGCCGTCATTCCTGCATCGACTGGCATTTCCGCCTTTTACGTGACCGTCTTCAGCAAGGACGGAACCGCCAAGGTCTACGACAACAACGGCAAGGGCTATCCTCTGCAGGACGACGTGTTGTTTCAGGCGCCCCAGAGCTGCATCGCCGGCAGCTCCGGAGCCCTCACCATCACGGCCGCTGTCCGCAATGAGATTGCGAGCAAAGGCGCCAGCGCCAGCATCACGTACAAGACGCCGCAAGAGAAGAGCCCTGTCGCCGCTCTGAACAACGCCACCGTCGCTCTGAAGAAGGGTTCTTGCAACGGCCGATACACGATGTTCTCGGCCGAGTACACCATCCCCGGTGGCTTGCCCTATGAATCTCGAGTGGACGTCATGGCCGGTGACAAGGCGGACACATTCAAGGCAGTCACCGACGTTGGTGGAACATGCATGGCATTTCCCAACGCGGCGATCTGCGAGGCTGGTGAGCCCCCTGTCAATTCAACGGCTTCGGCCACTGTCTCTGGCTCGGCAGTAGTGACTGAGACTGTGTCAATGACTTCTAGTAAGAGTCCGATCAAGACGTTAAACTCAACGTCCTCGTCGAGCGTGGCTTCGACCGCTGTCTCGAGCTCGGCAGTCTTGACGAGAGGTGTGTCGACGAGTTCAAGTAAGAGCCCGGTCACGACGTCGACGAGTTCAAGTGAGAGCCCGGTCACGACGTCGACGGCATCGTCACCGAGCGCGGTTTCAGCCACAATCTCTGGCTCAGCAATTTTGACCAGAGGTGTATCGACAAGTTCAACCAAGAGTCCCGTCGCGACGTCGACGGCTTCGCCATCAAGTGCGGCTTCAGCCACCATCTCTGGCTCGGCAGTAGTGACCGGGACCGTATCAGTGAGTTCCAGCAAGAGTCCGATGACGACGTTGATAACATCGACGTCGTCGTCGACTGCGGCAGTAGTAAAGCCTACTCATCGCGTGACCGTTGGTGGCTTCAAGCGCGTTTCGTGCTGGACCGAGGGAGTCGGTATCCGCGCCTTGTCGGGAATCTCTTTTGTCAATGACACCATGACCCTTGACAGGTGTGCCGCCTACTGCAATGCGTACGTGTACTGGGGCACTGAGTACGGCCGAGAATGTAGGTTTTTTTTTTTTTTTTTTTTTGCGACATCCAGAGCGCACTCACGCGCTCCTTTCCTCCCCTTTCCAATCGCCCGGGACCCCTTTTTTTTTTAAGATCCATCTTCGTCTGACCAAGAGGCGTGTCTTAGGCTATTGCAGCAATACTCTGGACAAGTCCAGCACGGAAGCGCCGGCTGGAGACTGCGACATGGTCTGCGGCGGTGAGCCAGGGGCGTACTGCGGCGCCGGCGACCGTCTCGAGCTGTACTCGACGACGAGCGCACCGACAACGCCTCAGCCAACTGCGACTCTCAGCCATAAGCCAACTGTCTCTCCATACAGTCTTGTAGGTTGCTGGACCGAGGGCAATGGCGTTCGGGCCCTGAGCCAAGCGTCGACCGTCAGCGACAAGATGACGCTCGAGGCGTGCGCAACGTTTTGCAAGTCCTTCAAATACTTTGGCACGGAATACGGCAGCGAATGCTACTGTGGCAGCTACCTGGCCGAAAGCAGCAAGACGGCGCCGGGCCAGGACTGCAACATGCCGTGTTCCGGCGACGCGTACCAGTACTGCGGTGGTTCGGGCGGCCGGCTGGAGCTTTACCAGAACCCCAACATCACCACCGGCAACCCGGAGCAGCCGGCGGCAGCGGGCAATTTCGTTCTCGTCGGCTGCCAGACGGAGGGCAACGCCACCAGGGCGCTGTCGGGATCTCTCGTCGCTCAGGACGACATGACCAACGAGGTCTGCGCCGGGCTGTGCAAGAACTATGAGTACTTTGGCACCGAGTACGGCCGGGAGTGCTACTGTGGCAACGCGCTTGCCAGCTCGTCTCTGGTCGCACCCGCGGCCGAGTGCCGGATGCTGTGTGCCGGCAGCAACACGCAATATTGCGGTGCCGGCGACAGACTGTCTGTGTACAAGAAGAAGGCAGCTCCTGCTACTGGCGCGGACGGGAAAGGTAAAGCAGGAAAGCGGAGAGTGATGTTATAAATAATGATGATGATGACGGAGAAGAAGGAGAACGAGCCGGGGGAACGCTGTGTCTGGGAGGCGATGAGGATCAACTAATGGGGGGGCTTGTACATGGATGAAACCAAGATCGTATATATCAACGCACACGACGCTATGTTCCGCGCGATATAATAGTTGTATATATGGGAATGGCGCGGTACATACAATGCAGTCACGAATGTGGTATTGCGGGCATGTAGACGATGACTTGCTCTGCTCGTGGGTGAATGTGGCAGACAGTCATGAAAGTAGTAGTTCGTCGGGTGCAGGCCTTCGGCGTCGTCGTTTGTAGCCGGCGCAAGACTGCAATACACCACCGCACAGAGAGGGGGACGGACCGCTGGGCCACCGCCAAACAGCGCTCTTTGTGCGCGTGCGCCCGGTGGCCTCTCGGGATTCTCAAGCTGCACAGTCTGCTCATCGACCGCAAGAGTGCGCGCGACAGCATGATGCAAGTTTGGAATCGCGCAGCGGGCGCAGGCAGGCAGGCAGGCAGGCAGGCAGGCAGGCAGGCAGGCGTTCGTATTCCCAGATGCGGCAATGGCGTGCAGTGAGAGACGTCGGTTTCCTTTTCTTTTCTTTTCTTTTTTTCTTTTCTTTTTTCTTTTTTTTTTTGGGCGCAGTCAGGTGAGCTTGAAAAAAATAGAAAAAAAAGAAACTTTCGGTTTTCTGGCTTTTAAATTGAATATCCTTTTTTGACTTTCCCTGAAACTTCTCACAAAGCTCAGGAGAGATGAAAGCTCAGGTG
>JAPFVV010000681.1:0-19240 GCA_030780945.1 Aschersonia sp. MBC 593
ATATATACATATATATATATACATCTAACTTGAAAAAGATAGAGGGGAGAAAGGAGAAAAAAGACACGAGATCAAGGGGAAATGGCACGGGCGTACGTACGTGTAGCGACGCAGTGCTTCTTCCACCACGGCAATAGAAGCCCGAGCTTGCTGCTGCGTACTCCGTAGCCTCACGTCCAGATCATCACCATCGGGCTGCTGCTCCAAGAAAGCAAGCACCTTGCGGCGCAGGCTGTGGCAAATCTCGGGGAGAGCCAAGCTGCCAGCCGAGGTTGTTGTTGTAGTTGCCGCAGCGGCGGCGGCGGAGGAGGCGGTAGTGGTGGAAGTCAGCGCAACGGCGTGGCCATTCTGTTGCTGCTGCGACGTCGGCGTCATGGTCTGCGGTGATGACGACGCCGGAGCCAGAATCATGACATGGGAAAAGGGAGGAGATTGCCGCCGTTATTTTATGTTATTTTTTTGTGTGCGAATGGGCGCAGTCAGCAGATACCGGCAGAAAAAAAAAGTAAGAGTCACAAAGAAGCCGAACCACACGAGCCAGAAGCCCAGAACAGTTCGCAACGACAGACAGCAGCAGCCACAAAAAACGTGGAGAGGTCATCAAGGTGGGGCGAAACGGCCCAAGTGCCCAGTCGGGTCGAACGTCTCAAGGTGGGGGTCGAGGGGTCCCTGAGGGGCGGCCTGGTCAGTGACACGGGCCAAGATTTACAGATAACACAGCTTGCCGTATCCACTGTCGGGAGTGAGTGAGCTCACGGGGCGGCCGACCCGGATCGATTCACATTTTCATCGCAAGCCGTATTCGTCGTCACCGTTGTGGTGCAGGCAAACTTTAGCGCCCTTTGTCGCCATTTGCGTCTTCGGAAAGTCAAAATGCACCACCATTCTCATCTCATGCACATCTGTTCCAAATTCAATGCCATTGGCAGAGTACGGTACACGCCCCATAACCCGGCCGACGATGCAAGGCGACCATCTGCCAGATGCCTCTAGCCTGCGACCCTCATGGTGTCACGCTTCACGGTATCTTGGGGAGGAGTAGGATATAATCCTCTGTTCCATCACGATACTTAATAAGACTGCTCAAGATGATCCATGATTCCTCCCGTGTTTAGGGTCCCTCACGCTCCGGGCACCATATCCGTGGCTCGAGCTTCCCCTGGACCGGGAAGGTTTAACACATATACAATGTTTGAAAGTTTATACAGGAAGAAGAAGTGACAAACAAAAAAAAATCCCCGTCAGACCCTTATTTGGACCATTCGCCGGCGATCCAGCGGTTCAGGAAATCCAGTGAGCCTTCGGGCTCATACTCAGGCACTGTGTGGCCTGCCTTGTAGATCTGCATAAAAGAGAATCCCTGCGCGGCACGAACATTGCCGTAGTTGTGGCCGGACTTGGTACGCAGCTCGCTGACTTTTGCGTCATTGAAAGCCTTCTTGCCGGGCCAGTCCAGCGCGTTGACCCAGGCCCTGTTGCCAATCCAGTTGCAGATATAGTCAAGATCTCCGGCATAAATGAGAACAGGAATCTGGGCCAGGATGCCGGGAATGACGCGTTGGACTGGCTTCATCCAGTCACCAGCATTGAGGAAGTCTCCGTACACGTTGAAGTTGCACATCTGGTAGCGGCGGTTGACTTCGACGCCAAGCGCCTCTTTCGTCGAGGCCAGATTGAGGAACTCAGTGCTGTTGCTTTTCTTTCCAGACCCATCCTTGTGGAGAACATCATAGACGTTGTTACCGCCCTGTGTGTAGACTCCAAGGACATTCTGGTTGCAAAAATCTGTCGCCCGACGGCAATCGCTTGCGCTGGCTCCGTCGTAACACGCCTGGATCCTGCTCTTGCATTGCGCTTCGGCATTCTTCATAGTCTGGCACTGGGATGGGGTGATGACAGCTGGGTAGCCACCCTCGCCGCATGCCATGGGACGATAGTAGTCGTACTGGACCAGGGGATCGGTGAGACCATTTCCAATGGCAAGGCCTTTGAGATTGATGTTGCGGTCCTTGTGAGAAAGGATCTCGTGTCCAATGGCAGGGATATAATGGCCAGCATAGGACTCGCCCGTGACAAAGAAGTCCTGCTTGGCATACTCAGGAAACTCGGAAAAGAAAAGGGTCAGCAGGGCATAGATATCCTTGGCGGCCGCAGGTGATGACTTGGTACGATTGCCCCCGTACGAGTAACCGGTATTGACGGGTTGGTCAATGAAGATGACGTTGGCATTGGCGTTCCACGAGTAAGGGTTGTTGACCGGCTTATAGTCAGGGTTGGGGATCGTGGCCGGGCCAAGCTCGGTGAAAAGACCGATGAATGAAGAGCATCCAGGGCCTCCATTCAGCCAGAGCACGACAGGGTCTTTGGCCGGATTGCTCCTGGATTCAAAGAACCCTGTATGGCGTCAGCGTGTGCTTCTGAGGTAACGCACAAATCCAGCGAGCAGCGGCGTGACTTACAGTAGAACAAGTGCTTGTCCTCATCGTTGTTATCAAGGTAGCCGCTGTACTGCTTCACCTTGTCGATCCCCAGCTTAGAAGGATCGTTTTTGCGCACACGCAGCTGGTAGGGTGCGAGGTCCCCCTCGAGCCGCTTGTGTGCACCTGGCTGCTGACTGGCTGCTTGGACTTGGCCACCTTTGACGATGTGGTCCCAGAAGCTGTCAGGGCGACGGATGATTTCGACATCTTGCTCGGTAGCCGAGTCTGCGGGGGCAGCAACAACGGCAGAGGCCGTGGCCAGGAAAAGGGCGGAGACGGAGAACCTCATCCTGGATAGGGATGCTTGAGACTGGACGATGGCGAGACAAATCCTCGGGAACGAGATTGGATCTGCCCAAGGTTATATAACCTACGCCTCGAGCATCTCGACAGGTGGCTAGGACTCATCTAATATGCAGCGCATGATGGTCACGCCCGTCACGGCGATGTGACGCTCGCCGTACTGCCCTGGCGTGCTTAGGGAAGGTGTGTGGGAAGGTCCGAGATACGAACACCAAATCTGTGCACCGCAGGCCAGCATTCACCCTCCTCTTTCCCGAACGGCAACCCTTCCCACCATTGTGCCTTCCCTGGCCTTATTCACACGTCGTCTTCTTCCAGTCGGTTCCGTCAATCATTACCCCGAAAAGGCAGTTGCAAACTAAGCTCCGTCCCCACCTTCTTGGCGATCGGGCAATGCACCACGGCGCGTCAAAGACTATTTTACGTCCTAGTCTTGAAAAAAGGTCATTTCGACTTCTTTGCGGCATTACCTCTGCGGCCGCTGAGATTTTCGAGGGGCGCTGACATAGATTGCGACGTCGCCTGCCAATGGCAAACCAGTCTTTTGGTGAGACCATGCATTGGGTGCGCTCATGCACACATATTGCCTTTTGCTTCCGACTACTGAAATCTGAGACCCCAAGACCCCGGTCTTGGCATTGGCCTCCAGCATGGGTGGCGCCAGCAGTCCATTCGCCGGATCCGCAGTGCGGATGCGAGGGCGAGATCGTCTGCCATCGGGTCCGGAACCTTTGTTACGAGCCAGCTCATCCAGGTGTTGACGCTCCCGACTGTTTGCCGGCCGTGCAGGCGCAGCAAACAAGGTTTCTCTCGAGCCATGTTGATCTCAATCTTAGAGGGGGCAGAAGAGGCAGTTCAACTCGCCAGCGCCGCGCATCTATCAAGTCTCACTTGCGGACTTTTCACGCGACAAAGTCATGAGGAGTAGCGCCAACGCCCAAGGCCCCTGCCGTGCCGACCCGTTGGTGCCGGGCGTCTGTATTGTCTCACCGTGGCGGGGGTTGAGTTGGCACCGTCTCAAAAGGCGGACAGCAATTCAGGGCATGGGATCTCCCTGCAATCTTGGATGTTTCTCGGGCCTTGCTGGCTCGCTGGGCAGCCCACCCATGAAAGTTCACGTCCGATCACAGCCGGAATCTCGGCTGAAGGATTGGTATTTAGTTTCAGGCCATCGCGGGTCTTTGCCGCTTGATTACGTGCTTCATGCGTGCAGGCCGGCGCTTCATGCTGCAAAGTCACGAGATCCGGGCATACACTGTGCGCCTATTTCATTTTCCATTGCCGGCCTGATCTCTCTACTCCGGGCGCCTTATGCGGGCCAAATTGTTCGCTGCCGCAATCCTATTCTTCGTTCCGTCCTTGGCGCATGATACGTGCCCCTTGCATCTCTATAATTGCAATCTCGCCCAGGTACGGTGACATCAAGGTTTACGGTGCTTGTTCAAGAAAGCTATAACTCTCGTGGCTACGTCGTCAAGCTGTGAGCCAGGCTTGGGCCAAGCGTGAGGCATGCCGTCCACCTTGATGTGCTCCAGAGCATCAGGTACGCCCTGACACTTGTACGTGTAGTCGTGCGCGCCGTTGCCAAGATCCTTGGGCTTAGAGGGAGCATCGCACTTGTTGCGCTGCGACCACCGCTTCACCCAGTCGGCGATTGACGGCAACGGGCCCCCATTGCCGTCAGGCGTTCCGTCATAGGGGATCGTCTTGTCTCCCGTGCCGTGGACCTCGAACATGGGCAGGGGCGAGCGCGCCGGATGGCAATGTTGATTGCCACTGACGTCGGTGTAAAAGGCACCGGAGATGGGCGCAAACGCCGCGAATTGCCCGCCATGGCCCGGCGAACAAGCCAAGGTATTGACAAAGCCGCCGCCGTTGGAGTGTCCCGTAGCATACACGCGAGACTCATCCACGCAGTAATTGTCCTTGATGCGATTGACCAAATCCGTCGTGAAGACCTTGTCACTGACGTTGGGATCGGCGTAAGTCGGTCCCTCCCAAGCGTTCTGCGCGTAGTTTTTTTCACGTCAGACCTTCTTCTCTCGTGATGGCATGAACCGTTGGAACCGGAGCGCAACCGGGATTTTTTTGGAGTTTGCCATACCTTGATGCCCAAGGGATATATGGTGATCATCTCGGGATTGATGCCCTCCTCGGAGAAACGAGTCTCGCGCTCGAACTTCTCGGGATTGTTGCCCTTGCCATGGTACGCAATGAGCAGCGGCTTGGCTTTCTTGGGCTCGTAGTTGGAAGGCAGGTGGATTCTGTACGTTCGCGTGCCGCCGCTGCTCTCAAAGCTGAACTCGCGCGTCTTTCCGACAAAGTCGTGCGATTTCCCGCAACCAGTCGAGCCGCGAGGCTCAATGACACCGGCTTGCACGCCACTGAGCAGGCAAAGTAACGCCAAAGATGCGGCAACACTGGACAGCAGCGTCATGGTGCCAGTCAAAGAAAAGTACACCACACGGCTGGTCTAATTTTCTTTAATTTCCTCCGCCGACTCACATATGGGCGGTACCCGGGCCTTTCCATCTCTATATACGCATCACTCGTTTAATGAACCAAGGGCCGCCGCTGACATGACCAGAAGTCCCCTTGTCCGAAGGCTCACGGCCCGCCGCCCCTTCCTTGAGGACTAAGAAAAGGAAAGAAAAGAAAAGATAAAAGGGAAACCCGGCACAGAACTGTGGGTGAAGACCCGATTGGCGGGGCGGCTTCATCGCAACGACGACGACGACATGGCGAGTCGCATTCATGGAGCTATTCTTCGAAGCTAGCTGTCTTTTGCACTCCGGCTTACTCCCCCCTCGCTCCAGGCGCAGTGTTCGTCAGCGGCTAACTGGCACATGGAGGGTGGTATTGGAGGAGGAGGCTGCGGAGCCCTACCAGGGTTCCGTCGATGCCTTTCACAGTCATGGTGGGGGGAAAGACCGCCGCCGCCACAACCAAACATAGCAGCGCAACTTGCCTGCCACTTTTACGTCCGAGTGGACAAAGGCAGTGAAGTCGTAATGAATTCTTCTATTCAAACCCTCTCTCAAGTCAACCTCACATGCTGAGCTGTGTTGCCAGTCACCCTCGTGCGTCAGAGCCTGCCCAAATCCTGCTTTCTCTCGTGTCCCCACTGCGGCTTTGTCGCGATCTGCAGTGCTGTACGTGCACACTACTAGCAAGTGGACCACTTGCTGGGACGGGGAACCGTTACTGTCAAAGGCCGCCTGTTTGCTGGGCTCAGACCAAAGTTCGGCGGGGGAAAGAGAGGACCGGGCTCAGCACGGTCCGACTCTGCTGACGTTGTTCAAGTTGACTTTGTCAAGAAGAGGATTACCAAAGACACCACAGTCAGTCATTGCACACTGCAATGTAATGTGGCGTAGTGCGGCAAAGACAGGCCACCCGCCCGCCACCTCATCAGTCGGTGCGCCCATCACGTCAGCTGGGCGATCGGCCTGCGGGCTGGGCTGTCAGGCACACACGATCTTTTTCTGGAACAATCGCCACAGACGTAGCCGCAAGCTTGGCGTGAAGCGGACGATGAGAAGGATTCTCGAATGTCACAATGTCTCTTCGTGGCAAGGTTCCCGACAGCCGCATGCCTTTGACTTTAGTTCCTGGATTATTGCTATTATTGGATTGTTTGTCGGGGTGTGGGAAAAGGGGGGAACGGGGGGCAGTTTAAGCTTTTTGCGAGCGACCAGCTGTGCCTAATCGGCCACTACGGAGCTGTGGCGGGACGTTGCTTGCCTGCCAGCTGGGATAGGGCAAGCAGACTTACTTACCGGGATCCGGCTGCCGTGTGCCGTCGAAGCGACAAAAAGCATGCAGCAACCGTCTTCTCCGGCGTTCTTCGAAAAGCCTGTAGTAGTACTGTGCAAGCAATCAATTTATTAACTTTTTCTTCGGGGAGGGGGAAACGAAACCCACTGGTTCTTCCTGGCCCTCTCTGTTTTCCTTTTGTGCCAGCCTCTATAAACCAGAATAGCCTGCCGAGCGAAATACGGGCTGTCGTTTGCTGAATTGATCGGGACAGGGAGAGAGAGATGGCGCCTGGCCCTGCGTGTCTGGCCTGGCTCTGCGCGCGCCTGTGAGGCTGGCGACCGGGTATCCCCCAGGCTGCCCCCGCCCGCACCGCCGAGGCCTTATGTACAATGGCGTGTTGCTGATTAGGCTATCCGAAGCATCGTCATAGTGACCTGTCGATCCCTGCTGCACGCTGCGGGAGAAGGCATGGCATGGATCTCGAGGTCATCGCAGTCCATAACTGGGCTCCGTGATAGAACTCGGAGGTTCCCCGACGATACTTTGTCGTATGTACAACATTGGCCATGATGGACAGAAGCTTGATTTTCTTGGCGGAAACAGCGGCCCAGAGCTCTCCAAAAACCCTTCAAGCTTGTGCTTCTTTTCGCTCGATAACCCTCAATCCAAGCGGCACAGTCAAATGCGCTCGAAGTACACATGGCGCAAGGGCGTAGGCGGAAGTCAGGAGCAGAAGCTCCATATCCTGCTCTCGTCCGGCACCAGGTGAGGGTCGGTCAGTACTCTTTTCGCAATGGTGCATGTGGGCGTGATGTCCCGGTTCGACCGGTTCGACCGGTTCTCACGCATCACCCCAACATTCAGATCCCTGTCCAGCGATCTTTCCTCACGTCGCCTCATGTGATGTTGGTACTCTGTGCGCAGGATATTTACAGCCGATTTGCGAAGGTAACGAAGAGGACTTTGAAGAGGTGATTATTACCCATGCAAGTTACACGATCGCCCGTGGACCCAAGCCGTGCCCAGCGATAGCCCGCAACGCCGAGATGGTTTGAGCCTCCTGCAGCCGCAGCTGCACGTGCACGTCGTTGCAAATAACCAGCCCAACTTGTCTTCTTGCATACGCCGGCCCAAATTTGCAGCACGTGTCAGGAAACGTGCTATCAGCGCGCGAACGGCATTGGATAATGCGGTGCAGGGCTGCGGGCGTAGTGATATAAGCGCTCACTCAACTGAGACGCCAACAGGCGTTTCAATGTAGTCGTCACCTCATTCCTACTTTCCTGCCACTGCTCCTACAATTTCGAGCCCATCGTGATGCTCAGAACGACGCCTTCTTGGGAACAGCTCACAACGAGTCGTCCCGTTTCGGCGTCCCAAAACCTGTTTTCCACCAAGACCCTGCCCTTGTCTGCCCAGGACGTCGTGCGCTCGCACACCATCCAGTCGCTAATCTTGTGAGCCGAGTCGTGGAAATGCACCGAGTGGTTCATGGTCACGTTGAAGGGGAACGTCCCCTTCTGGACGTCGACAAAGCCGGGTGTCGCCAGCTGCGGCACGAGGAGAAACCACTCGTCTGTCAAAAAGGCCAGCGCGGCCGAGTGTGTGAACTTGTCGTCCCTCGACAGGGCAGGCGCACGAACGAAGCCTCTGAAGCGGAAATCGATGGGCTTCGGTTCCTTCTCGCCTTCCCACTGCACAATCAGCCATTCGAAGGGATCAGGGTCTAAGCTCTCAGCGAGCTCCTTATTGCCGGCGAGGTATCTTATCATTTTGGGATGGTTCTCGCGCAACAGGGCTGCGTCGGCGAGTGAGACTTTCCCCATGTCTGGCATCGGCAGGCCGTACGACAAAGACTTGCCCTGGAGAACCTCGTCGGCTTTTTGGTAGCCGACCACGGCCATATAGATGCATTTTCCGCCCTGTGAGGCGCGCACCTGACGAGTAGCAAAGTTGCGGCCGTCGGTCAGCCGATCGACCTGATACACAATCTTCTCCTTGTGGCTTCCCGAACGAAGGAAAAACGACTGCAGAGAATAGACGCTGAAGCTGGCATCGACTGTATGGTTGGCTGCCGAAACGGACTGGCCAAGCAGAAATCCTCCAAAAATGGCCCTGGTGCCCGGTGGCGGCGTCCACGGTGGACTATGATCATGGCCATGCAGTCAGTCAGCCGTGGACGCTTCATAGTCGGCATCATTCTTCTTTCTACTTTGTCCCGTAACCAAATGACTGGAAAGGCGTTCTCCTTCACTCACTTGGTGTTGACGAATTCATCCTGTCCAGCTTGGGTCACGGCCACATGGGCCTCAATGAGTGTGGGCGCGGGCATGGCCGGCCTCGGAGTCGGCGATTTTCCGTTTTCCGATGTGCCACAGTTCTGTCCTCTATCTGCAGCCGTAAAGAGCGATTTGCAGATGGGTCGACGGTGCCTCTTTGGTGATGTTTCGCAGCATTTGGACTCGTCGTCCGGCCCTCGGCCAATAAGTGGAGGGGGGGTCGGTCAGCTGGGTTTCGTACCTAGTAGTCAAGTGCCAACGCACCAGGCCAATCTCGAAAATTGATCGAGTCAATTGCCGAGCTTGGCAGGCATGTGAAACAAAACGTCCTTGTCTCCCCATCAATTCATTGGGTGCTACATCTGGACATTGACTGCAGGACGCGTACGATACCCGTGCATCTGGACCATGAGGCCAGGACCACGAAGGGGAAACGTCCGTCTCGTGCACAATTCTGGGCTTCAGGGGACAGACAGCTTGCGGGCCATCCACCAAAACCGAGCAGGCGACCCGCTTACGGGGCTTGCCGAATTGCAATGCGGTGTCTCTCGAACATCGCGGCTTTTGTTCTCTATGTATATTACGAAGCTGGCAACGTGGTGAGCGCTGCATGGCCTAGGCACGGCAATGCAGCTGCGGAAGAGGCAATGCAACGTCAGATGCAGGCGAGGGCAGTCTGCTGGGCTGCCCCGTGCACGGCCTGCAAGGATGCGCATCTCGTCCCGCGAGAGGGCTGACCCAAGACGATGCCGTTACCGATGGAGGAGTTTCCCGAGTCCTTTGATTCAGCGCTGACTTTCGTCAATGTGCCTCTGACTATCGCTCAGACATCGACTCTCTAGCCTGGCCTGCACCGTTCTATAAAACATCCAGTACAGCTTAGTTGCACACTTTGTATGAGTAACGACCACTACCGTGCCGAGCTGAGTCAGGTGGGCCGCACAGCATTGTCCAACCAAAACATCGATGCAAAGCTCAACCGGCATAGCTGCAGACTACAATTGGTGCTTCTGCGTCTCCGGAGCGTAACATTGAAGGCAAAGACGAAATGATGTGCTTCGTCGTCACCAGCGCGACTTCACAATATTGAGACACATGAGTATGAGGGTAGTGGGAATCCCACGCACTGCGCACGTGAGCATGAGCGTAAAAGATCACCGACAGCTCAAGATATCGGTGGGGACACCCAAGATCTGAGTTCGCGGAATGGGCGCGTGGGGGTTTGCAACACTTCGATGCCGTGAGCAAGTGGAGTTGCCGCTTGCATGAATTTATGCATCGGCGTAGGAGCAAGAGGAAGAACCCTTGAGAAAAAGAGATTTTTGGAAAGATACAAAGCTTGATCGCACAGCGCACGGCCGAGCGAGCACCTATTTTCCCCCGCAGTTCTGCACGTTCTGTGTCCATCCATTGATGAGACGACAACTCTGATCTGTCGATGCTTTTGGTCTGGTCGCGTGAAACAGCGCAGCGCAAGTTGAAGTCGACTATGGCCAAACGTGCACGGACCAGGAGCTTCGAATAGGTGCGCAACGGATCAGCCTCGTCGAACCACCAGGGTCTGGCTCCGCACCCGGTTGCCCTGACAACAATCCCGCAATGCGATGTTGGGAGTCTCGCTGTCTAAACAGTGGAGACCAAGAGCTTTATCGCCAGTCGTAACGCGACCTCCATTCTTCCATCCATTGTCTCCCGTGCTAGCGAAACCTCCCCGCTTCCTGCTCATGAACAATAACCCGTGCGACCTGGACTATCTCGGGTAATCTTTTTGTGCAATTTTCTGCCTCGTTCCCTCCGTGATAATGCGTCTATCATGACTCTGACTTCGTGTCGACGCCAAGCACACATTTGCGATCCATCGCCAGGACACAACAACCACCATCGTAGGGAAGCTGAATAGTCGTCGCCAACATCCCTACTTTTTTAACGGGCTCTCCGGGATCCGCCGACGCCATTGCCATCTTCACCAAGACTTCTGCTCTTTGTTGAACGAAGACCCCTGAATTCCTCGCCAATTAGCTGCCTGGATATCCGGCAGCTTGCCTGCGGTCATGGACACAAGTTACCTGTCAAAGCAGGTCAATAGTAGCATTACGCAGCTCCATGGTCTCTTCGACGAAATTGGCGTTCCCAATCATGCCCGCGAAGCTCGGGAATCAGAGGTAAGCAGGTTTTCCCTGGAGTCGCGATTATTGTTTGCCTCGACGAATTTGCTCATAACACTCGACATTATGCAGCTCTTCGCGGCGCTCTCTGAAGCGCTAAATAGTCATTTGCGCCTTGTCACAACGGAGAAAAAGCAGCTGGTCGACGAAGCTAAGAGCATCATCACCACGATCCGTCAGATGGAGGCCTCACTCGACAATTCAAAAGCCCGTCGGACAGACTGCTACGAAGATGGAGAAATCAAGATCACATATCCCCTGAACCAGTGTCTTAAAGGACTGAGAGAAAAGCACAGCCACATAAGCCTCCTGCATAGAGAAAGATTCGAACAAGTCAAAAGTGAGAGCTCGCTGGACTCAATGCCCCGTCCGTGTTGCTCTTCTAACATGTTTTTGCAGAGCTTGTTGAGGCGCTGGAATCATATTCCTCTCACCTTGAGCCGACATTCGTGCAGATAGCTCTCCCTCCGACGGGTCCAAGCCAATCCCTTTCACCCACCTTTGACATTTCTGATTCCTATGTCGAGCGGCTGGACGCTGAGTTTACGCGCGTCTACGATGAGTACACTCATCGGATCCACTCTGTCCAGGCTCTGTCAAATCAAATTATACAGTTCTGGGCTGAGCTCGGCACTCCCCAAGCTCAACAAGACGGCGCGATTCTCAAGTTCTACAAAGAAGCTCCTGAACAGCTGGGGCTGCACCGTGAAGATCTCGAGCGACTTCAGGCAAAGCGAGATTCTTTGTCAGAGCAGAAAAAAAGTCGTGAAAAGCGCCTTCGCGATCTCAAAGCTTCGGTCGAGGCACTGTGGCTCAAACTCGACATCGAAGAAACGGAAACTAAGGCTTTCCTGAGTCAAAATCGAGGCTGCGGTTTGCGACAGATCAATGAGTTCGAGGATGAGTTGTCTCGTTTAAACGAGCTCAAGAGACAAAATCTCCATCTCTTCGTTGAGGACGCTCGACTCAAGCTCCAAGAGCTGTGGGACTCACTCTACTTTTCTGAAGACGAGATGCTCGAGTTTACCCCGGCCTTTTCGGACGTATACAGTGACGCCCTGTTGGAGGCGCATGAGCGTGAAGTGGCTAGGCTTGAGGCGCTCAAGGAGCAGCGGGCTCCTGTACTGGCGGTGGTGGACAAACACAAGACATTGATCAAAGACCGAGACGATCTCGCTGCCTCGAGCCAGGACGCGTCACGACTGATGATGCGCGGCCAAAAGGGGGAAAAGCGAGATCCAGGCAAGTTGCTGAGAGAGGAGAAGATGCGCAAGCGCATCGCAAAAGAATTGCCCAAGGTGTCAGCCGAAGTGCGCAAAATGCTCGAGAAATGGGAGGACGAGTATGGGCGCCCTTTTTTGGTATTTGGTGAGCGCTATCTGGACGAATTGGAAGTGGATGGCACGAGGAACGCTCGCCCAACTTCACGATCCAAGACACCGGCCGGGCCGCCACCGCCGTCAACTGTCAGGGCATCCAGGTCGGCTGGTCTTTTGACCAGAGCGAACAGCACAAAGGCAGCGCCGCCTCGTGCCATGACCAAGACGCCAACAGCAGCGTGTCGTACCGCAACGAAAAAGCTGCAGTCCCCAGGCAAGATCAATGCGGCTGCTCAGGGCCGGACAAGCCCTTCGAAAATCCCGGCGCGCGTCCCCCTGTCGAATCTCAAAAACGGCAGCAATTCTCCCGGCCGGACTGTGAGACCAGAATCAAGAGCAGGAGCATTCCGTAACGGAACGCTTGCTCGAGCACCGCCACCCAAGATGCGAGAGCTGAAGACTGTCCCACACATGCAGACCCCAAAAATCCCGCTGCAGAATGCCGGAGTGGACATGAGTATTGTCAGACAGGTCGAGCCTGAGGATGTCTACGATGACCGCGCTCCGATCTCGAGAGTCACGCGGTCCAATTCAAATTTGTCCAACTACGCTCAAGCACAATACTACGAGCAGGCATACGAGAATAAGTACGATGATCCATATGATGATCGTTATGCGACGATTCGAGTGCCCCGTTCAGGCTTCTCGCAAGCGCCGCCGCCGAGGCAGTCATCAAATACCTCAAGTAATTCAACTGCCGTCTCTGGATCCGAGAACTGGGAGACGTACGACGACAACAGCGAGCCGGAGCCTGATGTGTCAGAAGACTACTACGCTAGAGTCCGAGCTGCTCGTGGCAAGAGATTCGAGCCTGAGCATGGCCACGGATCCACGACTAATCAGATGAAGCGTGCGAGAGGCGTCCCGGGAGCGATGTACGCTGCGGCTCCCATCCGGATTGATGGGGACGAAAATCGTATCATCTCCGGCAGCGAGTGGACAGACGAAGATGTCTGCTGATTGCGGGTCGCTTTCGTCAATGACTGAATGCGTTCGTGGGATCGTTCAGCTTCCATGAAAAAGGAAGCGGATGATGAGGACGATGTTGACGAATGATGTATCAAATGCTCTTTAAGCAACACTCATTTCGCCATACAACCCATGCAATTATCACTGCAGCTCTTCTGGCGATTGGATCAATCAGCTCGTCATCGACTGCCGGGTAGTTTCTCGTGTTGATTACTGTGCGTGGCTGCAAATGTTGCGCCTAGACAGGGAAGGGTGGATTTCATGGGCTTGCGAGGGTGCTTGTCACAACGGTCTATTCTTTATTGTAAGAGGTTTTGTCCACCATGAAGAGCTTTTCACGGAGTATTATTGTACATTGGGAGTCAAAGATGAAGCTTGCAAGAGCGCCAAGTGCAACGGGCATTCACGAGCACAGAGTGCAAGAGCCAGTCTGAAGGCTGGAATATGGTGAGAGTTTGCCGGCAGGCGAATAAGAGGGACTACGCGGCGTTTGGAGTGGTTTGTGGATTTTGCCATTTGTACATATGACTTCAAAAGACCAGTCAGTTGATTAAAACATGACTGCATTGAACATTGCCAAATTGTTGGTTCCATCTTTGCTTGTTCTTCGTTCCCGCATTGGTGCACCGTACCGGACTTTATGCATTCCAGTGGCCAACAAGAATGGACCCCGATCACATTGGACGCACATAAGCTGCATCCAGCGACATCAAGTCAAGCGCAGAGCTGACATGGCTAAACACATCGACTTCGCCGTCCCGACTTGCTACTATTCAAGGAGGAGGACGCTGGGGCTAGGCCTTAGCTGGCTGGCTGAGCCGGGCTAAGCCCCAAACGCTGCAGGGTAGCGTATCGAACAGACGGGTACGTAGCTGGCGGAAAACGCAATCGCATCCCCGTGGCTCGTTTCTCATGCTTATGCTAGCAGCTTCATCCCTGCTCGCCATCTGATGACCTCGGGGGGCTGTTCGATCTTCCTTGTCCGAGTTGCAGGGTTGGCGTTTGGTCCCTGCAGGGGCGGCCGTAACCACCCGCCTTGCTCTCCCGTCACGTTCAGCTTTCGCGCAGGCACCAAAAGCGGCTGTTCTGTCCTCGCCCGGAACTTCGAAACTGTAAACACGTCTCTCCTGCAACCTCTTGTCCGGCCTGGAACCGATTCTTCCATGTCTGCATCATCCGTGTTCTGCCGGCGATGAATCATGCCGCATCGAATCATGCCACTGGTCCGCCCGATGACGCTGCCGTTGCCTTGAAGGGGGCATCTCTGGCTTTCAAACGACTTCCCGCGCGGGGAGAAGCGATATCCGACTCATCACCGCCGCCGCCGCCACCGCCATCAGTATTGTCATCCTCAGCACTGCGCAAGGAAGGCGAGTCGACCAGCAGATCCCATACGCCTCCTGCGGGAGCAGCATTGCACCCAGGCCATCATCACCAGGACCACGCACACGATGGAGATTCCCCCACCCGCCAAGCCAGCTCGGCTGCAGCCAGGCTGCCTCAGCTCAAGGCCGGCAGCTCGAGTACTTCGCAGCGTCTCGATCCGAAAAGCCCGAGCTTCATAGCCGCCACCTTGGCGGCCAGTCGAAGTGTCAGTCCTGGATCTTCGGCCGCGACAAGACGCCCAAGCTCCAGCAACCAAGGCCAGTTCAGCGCAGCCCTCGTTCCTCGCGATGCGGTCGACTCTGAGAGCATTCCCCCCACGGGCAACCTGATCTCCATGTTCGAAAATGCGCGAGATGCTTCACTGCACGGGATTCGACCGGCTCCAGCTGCCCCGGCTCGCGAATTCAAAGAGCGTTCCGGCTCAACGAACAGCCCGATCAAAAACGGCATGTCGCCAGAGCCAGCGGCCAGTGTCACTGCTCGATCGAAACCGAGGACAGCTGCGGGCTTGTCAGTACTCTTGAAAACCCCGCCAACGCCCCCCGCTAGAAATTCTAAAAGTACAGAGAAGATCTCGGCTATGCCGATGCCGAAGCCGCAGCAGTTCGCAGCCTCGGCCCCCAGACCCTCACTTCCAAGGCAGCCTCGCACGGATAATATAGCTGCAGCACAAAAGCCACGTCGCCCAGCCCTCTCGCGCAACTCTTCAGGTATCGGAGCAAACAAGTCTCAGTCTCCAAGCGCGCCCTCAGTTGTCAGCAGATCCACGCCCGAGGTCTTGTCTCCAAAACCTGTGCGACCTATCAAACCTGCCTTGGCGCCGCCGGTTTCGAACCATTCAACACCCGGCTCTGTGTCTGGCACACATGGAATCGGGGCATCACTGCCTCCGCCGCCTCCGAAATCTCGGGGGAGTCATAGAAATGTAGCGAATCAGTCGACGGGCAACGGCAACACGCATGTCTTTCCGGAAAGGCCGTCACCCGCAACTCCCCTGACGGAGTTTGGGCTGCCTATTGTCCCCCCAATGCCCCCGGAAACCCGTCCTCGTCCTGCTCGTCGAAAGCAGACGCCTCCTCCTCTGATCAAGACGCGGGGCCCCGTGGTGATTGCTCCCGCATCGCCCGAAATGGCCCCCGTACGCCCGCAACGCGGCCCTGCGGCCGTATCTACTAGCAGCCTTCCGCTGGACAACCTCACCAGTGCCATGATGGCCAGTTCTCTCGCCAACTCACGCCTCACGCCGCACAATACGGGACCATCCCTACCTCCTCCCAGCCTCCCCAAACGTCAGAAGTCGCCTCGGTTGCTGCACACTCTGCGTCAGCCGCAGAGTCAAACAGAACAAGATCCGGAGCGGTCAAGGATTGCTCACCGTCACAAGCTCGCCAGCAACAAGCACGCACATCACGAGGGCGCGCGGAAACGCTGGCGAGATCAAATCACCCAGCGAGAGCGGAAGCGGTACGAAGCAGTCTGGGCATCCAACCGCGGATATCTGCTTCAGGATGACAGTGTCCCTGCCGACAGTGGACTCAACGTGGACTGGTCAGATTGTGTGGTGAATGTGGTTGTCCGCGAGATTTGGAAGCGATCCCGGCTGCCCGTTGATGAGCTCATGGAGGTGTGGGAGCTCGTTGATCGCCACGATGCCGGCGTGCTCACGAGGCAAGAGTTCATTGTGGGCATGTGGCTGATCGACCAGCGCTTGAAGGGCAGAAAGCTCCCTGTGCGAGTGTCGGACAGCGTGTGGGACAGCGCCCACGGGGTACGTTTGCTGAAGCCCAAGCCCAAAAGTCGGTAAAGCTTCTCTTGTTCATTTCTCGCTTTTCTTTGCCTTTCTTCTCTTTTCTTACTTTAATCCTCCCCTCCTCTTCTTCTTTTCTCTCTGCACCATCACGACATTGTTTGGGGGCACAAGACAAGCTGTTTTCTGCCTGACGGTTGGAGAGGAGCAGCAGCGATTTCTGATGAGAAAATGGGGGATTTGGCCCAACGAGTGAGCGTGTATGTGTGCGTGTGGTTTCCGCGCTACAGAGTATGATAGATACCCCCTTCCCTTTGATAGCTGTCTTCTACCAGCGGCTATTGGATGTGTTGTTGTTGTTGTTCGGTTGCTTTTTCTTTGTCTACCATGATTCCGCTCTGGAGTCCGTTGTTGGCCGCCCTTTTCCCCGGGAAAGACGAACGAGGAACGACGATGAAACTCGCTTCATGTATGTATTTATACTACCAAAAGACAATAGACGATCCGGCCATCCATCCATCCATCCGGCATGCATGGCCGCAGTCGTCCTTTGGACCGGACATGACATGGAAGCCCCAGTATCAATAGAGCACGCGTTTTTTTTTTTTCACCTTTTCTTCTTAAAGGGGGTAGCTGCGGTCAGCGCCCAATCTGATCTGATAGTTATTCACACATATAGCCCTATAGCTACCACAGCTGGGGGGGAAGGGGGTGAGATGAAAGGGACGTTGATGGCGATGGTCCATCTTCACTGTACTGTGCTTGTACTGCACGACCCTTGGGAACAGACACGGCTGCCCTTTGTTGTTTGTTTCGTTGCCCTGAATGGCACGGTATCCTTCCTCCCGGGCTTCCCAGTCCACGGACAGGACATGTATACGGAGCTACGTATATTCAGAGAAAGGAACCATCTGGCTGGTACCGTCTTATCTGAAACGACAAGAAAAGAAAAGGACCGAAAAGAACAGAAGGGAACAGAAAAGAAACCGCAAGCTGGCTGGCTGGTTGAATTGACCGACTGGGCTCATTTCGGGCGTTGCATATATTACATGAGAGCGAGTCAATGGACCTATACGCCGACTTACATATCTCGATGGCAACTGTTCTGCCCCCAAACCAAACTCGGCGCTTTTTTATTTTTTTTTTATTTTTTTTTCTACGTTTTCTTTTTGTTTCTCTTTCCTTCCCTTACCTGCCCGGTTCAGAAAGAAGCAGCGAAAAGAAAGAAAAAAAAGCCGGCCTCTTGATATTCCATCCAATCGCCGAGCTGAGATCTCGATATGGAAACGGACCATACGTAACCCATCCTTGCCTCTGCAGCAGCGTTCAGAGCACGGACGGCCCTTGCGCAAACCGCGAACCGAACCGGACCGCGCCGCGCCGAACCGTGTTTTCTGCCCTACCCATGGGGGAGGCGGAGGCGGTCTGTCTTACATAGCGTTGCACAAAGCAACGACGAACGGAACCGAGTTCTTGCGCGTGTTTCAGAAACAAAATGTGCCGACAAGAACAGGGAAGCTAGCTGCCTGTCGACCAAAAAGCAACAAACAGTGTGACATGTTTGTTCGGGGTGCCTGCTCTCATGTAATTCCTCAGAGGTCGCAGAAACTTCGCAGCAGAAGAATACTTTGATCGCCGAAACCATCCATGTCTTGATGGTGTGCTGTGTTCCTAGGCAGACAAACCACCTGGAACCGACTTGACAGGTTTGGAAACACCCATGTTCTACTCTGTCCTTTGGCGTTCCTTCAACTGTGGTAGCGCCGTCGCTAGTGAGTGCTTGCAGTAGAGCCCACCACCGCAGGGTTCTCAACCTCCCCCGGATGGATGTTCAGGTCGGACGTGCACGCCGTACTTTCCCCTTGTAAGAACAAGTCTCTGGAACTCGCTGGAAGCTTGGAAGAGGGCAGAGCCGATGAGTCTCGTTCATCGTGGGTAACCCACAACAGCGTTACCCGGGAGGAAGGCCGCACCGTAGACGCCCTGCTCTGGCAGCGCTGACTGAACATACGTCCCTTGCCTGACACATGCCCGAACGTTTCCCAGCACCGAGCGTCCTGTAACTTGGTTGATGCAGTTAGGGAAGGGGAGACGGGCCCTTGGTGCATGTCAAGCTCGTAGAACCAACCGCCTTGGACGGATAGCCGGAACGAGAGGAGGGGGGAGGGGAGGATTGAAGTGGAAACAGCATGGACGGCTAGCAACGAGAACCCATCAGGTCATAGGCAATTGACGAGCAGTTCTAAGCGAGATGCTCGTCCCAAATCGCAGATGCTTGCGTCTCTCTTCAGGAGTTACATTCGACCGCGTCAGAGTCGACCCACGAAGTGCCAATGCTGCTGCTGCTGCTGCTGCCAAGAACCATCTCCTCTTTCCTTGACCAAGCACTGCGGATGCCGCAATGCGCGTTATCATGGCGACAACACATCGAACCCAGCGGTCCCAAGGCAGACGAATCTCATGTCAGGAACTTTTGCGATGCGACATGACCAACCACGTATTTTAAACTTTGTTCGTCTTGTCGATTGGCGTTTTCTGGAGCCGTAGCTGCAATATCACGATTCCTTTGCTATATCCAGCCAGAAAATATCGCTTGCAGGGCTGATAACAGACGAGATCAGTCACTCGAGGTCCCTCACGCGCTTGTTGACCGGGCCACGGAAATGTACGGGCCGGCGGGCATTCCTCAGCAACTTCCACCACAGCCAGATGGGCCGAGGCTCGCAAGAATGAGCACTTACAGACGAGAGGGGAAAGAGAGGGAGGGGAGAGG